>JAQZBX010099816.1:0-11432 GCA_029593785.1 Cabassous unicinctus
CAGCCATATGTTATAGCTCCAACGGGAGAGGCAGAGCTTGGAACTTGCTGGAATAAATCACAATGCAGCCACACATCAAAGGGATGCAGTGGCTCCAGGTGTACGAGAAGAAATGGTCTCCAGAATTAATTAAGTGACAAAAGAGCAAGCTGCAGAACAGTGTGCTGCTTGTTATGCCACCATTTGAATAGAGAAGATGGGCTATGTTCATTTCTCACATATTGATCATGAACCAGGTGCCAGGTGCTCTGATCTCGACACTGAAGACTGGGTCCCTGTCGTGGGGCTTGGATAGATTTTGGTTTTTCCTTGTTTTCTTTCCCTCCCTCCCATTATTTTATCATTTTATTTTATTAACTTTATTTCACTTTTATCTTTGCATAGAGGCTGTGTAGGAAGGGACCCTCTCCAGAAGGCCACATGAAGAAACTGGTCCCAGTGGTGACCTCTGGGGATGGGAGCCGGGAAGCTTGGGGGACGGGGATGGGTGGGAGCTTTGCTCTCACAGCACAACTTCTGGTCCTCTTGATCCCCCCCTTGTGCATCTTACCTACTTACCAGTAATGTCAGTAGAGGACCCCGGAACTTCAGCTCTCATCCCCAGAAAGAGGCCAGGAGCAGCACCTGCCTCCTGCTCCTGGGCCTGCCGAAAGGGTTCTCTTGCCCAATTCACTGGATCATACTGATGGCTGTTAGGTTCACTCTGGGTGTGTGTCCAGGGCTATTTATTAACACACTGAATCCACGCAACTACTCGATGAAGGAAATACTGGAATTATTCCCACATTACAAATGAGGAAAGTGATGTATCATCATTTAGAGCGTTTTCAGTTTTGTGTAGGATTTCGGTTCTATGTTGCTATATACCCAACCAGCCCAAAAGTTAGCAGCATAAAGCAACAGTAGCCTTTGCTTTGCTCGTGAGTCAGCGATTTGGGCAGGGCTTGGTGGGGTCAGTGGGCTCTGCTCCTCTCCGCATCACCTGGTGGCTGAGGAATCATCTGGAGGCACACTCCAGGCTGAGGCTCAGAGGAGCTGGAGGGCCCCACCGTCTCTCTCTCGCCGTGGTCTCTTCATGGTGTTTCCAGCACAGCTTCAGTGTAGATGAACTTCTCACAGGTTGGCTTAGGGCTCCCAAAGCACAAGTTCAAAGAGGGAGGGAGAGAGAGAGGGAGAACTGGGGAGAGAGAGGCAGAATTCGGGTCACCTTTTACGATGAGTTGGAAATTTGCAATGTTGTTTCCACCACATTCTATTTCTTGGAAGTGAGTCACTGAGAAAGACTCACAGTAAACAGAAGGGGGATTAAACTTGATGGAAGGAGTGTCAAAGAATTTGCAGGCATATTTTTAAACCATCACACACAGCAAGAGAATGGTGGGGTAGGATTAAACCCAGACCAGGCAGCCTCTGAAATACATGCCATTGGCCACCTTGCTATGCGCTCATCAGCATCTTCTCTTTTTGGGAGAAAGGTTACACTCCCGCCAAAGCACATAACAGGCGCTCAATAAATGTTTGTTGATTAAATTGCAGACTGTAAAACTCCATCCTCCAAGGACCCAGGATGTCCCATGGCTGCTGCACACTCTCAGCTCCAGAGCTGGGAGAAAAAGCAGAAGGGCCGGAGAGGGGGCAAACAGGAAACTTCCAGGGGCTGCTGGTAAGAACTGCAGCTGAAAGCACGGAGCTGCACCTGCCTCCTCGGTAGTTCTGAAGGGGGAGGAGCTGCGGTCCCTTTTCAGTGTTTCCATGGTAACCAGTAGAGGCCCTGGCTTCAGCAGGTGTCCTCACTGCAGCTGAGAGTTGCTGGACCAAGCACCCTCCTTCCTGCAGGCTACCACCAGGGTGCCTCAACCACACAACACGGCTCATAGGAAGGGAGGAAAGTCTACGATCTTGGCATGTGACAGTGTCTCTGCAAGACGAAGCTGCACGATGGGATAGGCAATCAGAAGGCGTAGGGGAAAAGAGGAGCGGCCTCCAATCTTTGCTGGAATGGCATGGGATTATTTAAAAAAGAGCGTGTCCTTGGAGAACATCTAGTCCTGAGGTAGCAAATATGCTTCCTTCATTCATTGCTTCATTCATTCTCTCATCAAACTTCCCCGGAGCATCTGCCCTGGGCCAGGAGGCCTGCTAGGAGCTGAGCCTTGAGCTGCACCAAGGTCTTGTCCCCATGGGCCAGCATGCAGGACGGGGAGAGAGACGATGAGCAGGATGCATCAGAAATGAATCTGTGTGCCAGCTGGTGGCAAGCACTATGGGGAAGATGAAACAAGGGAGAGGGACAGAGGGCGGAGGAGGGGGTGGCCAGGGGAGGGCCCGTCGGGAAGCAGGAAATTGAGCAGAGACCTGACCAAGGTGAGGAAGGAGCCCTCGACTCACTTGCCACCTCTGACCGTCAGTGGAGTTTGGGGGGTGATTGGACAACCATTCACCCTGCCATGCCCCTCCCTGTGGGAGGGTCATAAATCCCCCCTGGGGAACTCCAGTGTGCCCACGTGACTTGCTTTGGCCAATAGGGTGAGTGGCAGTGATGTGTTGTTTCTAATCTCAATTTTGAAAGTGCAGTGCATGCTTCACCGGTCTCTGGAAATGCTCCTGATAGAGCAGTGGTTCTCCACCAAGGACATTGTGCCCAGGGGCCATGTGGCAATGTCTGGAGACATTTTTGGTTGCCACTTCTGGGGGAAGGTTGGTACTACTGGCATCAAGTGGCTGGAGGCCAAGGATGCTGCCAAACATCCCACAATGCCCAGGACAACCTCCCTCCCCTGCAACAGAGAATTATCTCGCCCCAAATGCCAATAGTGCCGAGGCTGAGAAACCTCATGAAAGAGACTGGGGTCCTGGAGTGAAGATGGCTTGGAACAAAGCTGCACCTCACTTGTGGGGGACCCACAGCCTGAGTGAGAAAAAAATCTCGGCTGTTGTGGGCCACTGAGACTTCTAGGGTTGTTTGTTATGCAGGATATCCTAGCCCATCCTGACTGATACACGTTTCCTAGAGCCTCTTGATTGTATTTGGAACTCACCCCAAACCCCAGCAGGATGGAATGCTGTTTAGTGATGCTTGCCATGGAGTAGAAAGAGAAAAGGACCCCAATGCCCTCATATTTACTGTTGCTGATCTAATCAGCCAACTCAGAAAGTTGGTTTGCCCAAAGCCATGCAACTCCTTTGTAGCAGAACCAACTAGTGCCCAGCACGGGGCTCGGCTCATAGTAAGAGTTCCCTGAATGTTTGATGGGTAAATGCTTCGCAAGCAGAAGGTGGAACCAGGCCTGTGTTATCTTTCTACTCTGCTGGGCCATATCCCCAAATGAACTAAATGCTGTGGTTGAGAATGGGCCATGCCACCAATTCTTCTTTTCTCTTCTCAACAATTGCTCAGGGGAAATTTATGCTCAAAGCCTGATATTAGAGGTTTAATGTTAGGTTTAAATTTACTTTTTTCCTGGAAATCCAAGATAAGTCTCTCTAATGGTATTATTTCAGAAGGTTTTGGGGAAGGTAGGGGACACTCCTTGGTGCTCCTGGAGTCAGTCTAGAGAGTTGAAAGCTCTTTACAGGGCTGGATCTGTCCGGGGAGATGGAGTTCGTCTGCACAATCAGGAGGGACTCGTGCACCCCATGTTTGG
The DNA here is from genome assembly GCA_029593785.1 of Cabassous unicinctus. Classification (NCBI taxonomy): domain Eukaryota; kingdom Metazoa; phylum Chordata; class Mammalia; order Cingulata; family Chlamyphoridae; genus Cabassous; species Cabassous unicinctus. The sequence continues at coordinate 3,645 of JAQZBX010099816.1, forward strand.
AACAGTCTTAAGAGAAGGAACATAAATGGCCCGAGAAGCACAGTCTGAGCAGAGGAGGGCCATTGTTTCTGTGCTGTCACTTTGCGGGGAGCACTGGGCCAGGCTGACGCTCTGACAGGAGAGGGCATCTCACAGTGAGGCCAGGACTCCTTTGCTTGTAGGTGGCCGGAAGCCAAACCCAATAGCTTGCCCATCAACGCAAGCTCCGGAACCCAGGGTTTAAGTGGCCTGGACTCTGCAAATGTGGATGTGTCCCTCCATCTCTTAGCGATGCTCTCCTCCAGGTTGACGTGATTCTCAGCTGGCAGCGGTGAGAGAGCTGATGAGCTGCCACTGGCCTGTGTATTGCCCTCTCGGCAGCTATTGTAGCAAGAGAGGCCTCTTTCCCAGGTGTGCCAACAAGACCCCAGGGTCAGCTTCCATGAGGCCAACTCGAGTCACTTGACCACCCCTGACAGGTGACTGGGGCCGTGACGATAAGGGGCCAGGCTGGGTGACATGCCCACCCCTGGATCCAGGGGCTGTGGACTGTACCAGGGGGAGGGGCGCTGTCACCAGAAGATGGAGGAATCCCTACTGGGCAGTCAGAAGGACCCAACGTCCACAACACAGAGCCACGACCCCTGCTGTAAAAGCCCCTGCTCTCATGGGCACCTCTGGGAACGACGCTTTCCTAACCAGTGAAGTGTGATTTGAATCCATTTCCCACACCAAACGCATCAGGACAGTGCTTGGCTCATCACGGAGGAGGAGAAGCCGGAGTCTAATAGTTTAAAAACTATTATTCCTTGAAGAATTCGGCTCCCTAAGATAAGTGTTAATATCTTATTTCTTTGGGGACTCTGCAGTCTGGAGTTGGAATTGAATGTGAGCAGAATAAAATAATTGGCTTTTTATCAGCATCCTCCACAGAAACTTGTTTGCAGCCAGTACGGGCCTCGGTGGAAAATGAGTTCAGCTTCAGCTCCCTAATCCTGCGTGAGAGGCCTAAATCACCAGCCATCACTCAGCACCACTCAGCCAGAAATGACCGTCGCTCTGTAATAATAAAAACAGAGTGATGGTCACTGTCACATCCTGCCGATGGCTCCTTTAGGACCAGACGCGAGCAAGACGCAAGCGCGAGCTGTGGTGGAGAGCAGCGGGGTCTGCAGGCGCCGCGGGGTGCGGCCCTGCCCTTGGACAAGGGGCCGAAGCGGCGCCCCCTGCGTCCTCGACTCCCAAAGTCAGAACCGATGGCCCTTTCCCGCACCTGGAGGTGGAGGACTGCTGATTTACAGACCGCCGATGTCTTTCACTGGGTGTGTAAAAAATAAATAAGTCACCAACTCTAACACTTGGGATTTCCATATAAGGATCGGCATTTTACGCTCTTCTTGAAAACTAGGGAGAGTGGAGAGTCCTGCGTTTGCCCGGCGCCAAGGAGCGACACCCACTCCTCATCCTCAGTTCTCCCGCCTCTCCCCTCCCTGGGCCTCTTCCCTGCCGTGTGTTACCTGCTGCACGGGGTGATGTGTGTGTCCCAGACCCTGTGGAGACGACCTTATTTGGAAACGGGCCTCATGTCCTGAGGTTAAGAGGAGGTCACGCTGGATTCCAGTGGGCCCTAATCCAGGGACTCGTGTTCTTACAAGGAGAGAATATCCCCCCAAGCATCGCACTGTTTATTGCTAGATACAAGTACATAAAGTCAGGGCATGAACACGACTTGATAAATTAAGTAGCCTTAATATCAATACAATCATAAGAGGGACCAGTTCAAATTGTCACCATTTGTTTCACACCCACAAAAACCACTTCAAGGGCATTAACCGTCTCTCAAAACTGATGGGTTTTGTGCAAGTAAACCATGCTGGACGGTGACACGCAAGGGGGAAGGCCACGTGAAGACTGCATTGACACGTCCACAAGCCAAGGTACGCCCAGGGCTGCCAGCAGCCACCAGGCGCTAGAAGCGGCCAAGGAGCAGCTGCGGCCTCCAGACGGTGAGACGATAAATTCCTGGGTACGTCAGCCACCTGGTTTGTGGTGCCTTGTCCCAGCAGCCCCAGCAGAGTAAGACAAGATCATCCTGGATTAACTGGCTGGGCCCTAAACCCAACGACAGGTGTCTCTATAGGAAGAGAAGACGCGCGAGGGCGAAGGCCCCGTGAGGACGGAGGCAGAGGCTGCAGAGACGCTGCCCCAGCCAAGGGACCCCCGAGGCTCCGGAGGCTGGAGGCAGCAGGGAAGGAGTCGCCCCTGGAGCCTCTGGGGGGTCTCGGCCCTGCCCACAGCTTGTTTTCAGACGTCTGCCTCCTCCGGAACTGAAAGAGGACCAATTTCTCTCGTTTGTGGGCATTTGTTACACAGTCTGAGGAAACAACTGCAGATGGGGTGGCAGATTTTGTGACAGGTACTGTTTTTCTCCACCCTGGCCCAGCTCAGTGCCAAGCACATTAGTCCAAGGGCGTGCTGGGTTAACTCCGGGATACTTTTCAGTTGGGAAAATGTATTTATGTCTCACAGCACGTCTGTGAGGGAGAGAAGTGGGGTTTCTGAGGCAAATGGGAATGAGACTCGGAGGTCCAGCCCTGGGAGTGGGGTGGGGCCCCTGCTCTGACAGGAAGTCCAGGAGCAGCCAGGCTCGAGGGGGAAGAAGTATCGTCCGCCTGTTTGCAAAGGGATGAAAGAAGTTTCCCGCCTCGGCCTGGGTCATCTCCCAGAATTGTATCTAGTACCTGTGTGCTGAGCCGACCGGCTACACAATCTGCAAAATGGAAATGCGGGGCCCCTTGTTCAAAAATTATTAAGAATTCCAAGACCGTGACAGCAGAGCATTAAAACAACGGGGGAATGCACAACTATGTGATGATAGCAAACACCACTGATTGTACACTTAGCATGAATTGTATGTTTATTAATATATATCAATAAAATTGATTTGTTTAAAACAAACAAACAACTGGGGGCCCTTCTGATCACGGGGCATTCTGGGGCTGCGCATTCCATGCAGCTGGCCCCACTGCTGGGTTCTGGGGCCACGGCAGAGAGCTGGACACGCAATGTCCCTGCTCACAGAGCTGACATTGCAGTAGGAGAGACAACAAGCAAGGAAGCTTCCACAGTCACTGCGTGGCCTTCAGGCTTATGGCCAAACCTGCCCAGAGGAGGGGAAAGAGAGTGGGGAAACAGAGAGGTTAAGTAACCTCCCAAGGTTGCACAGCTGGTACACAAAGGAGCGAGAGCCCAGCTCTAGCCTGTGTACTCCTAACCATTTCTATCTACTTCTCTTGGAGCAAACAATGACTTGAGAGCTTATTTGCTGCATTATTATCCTCAAGTTACAAATGAGGAAACCAAGGCAGAAAGAGCTAGGGAGGGTGTCCATCGTCATGCGTCCAGTGAGTGGCAGAGCTGGGATTTGACCTGGGGAGGCGACTCCAGAATCTGTGCACGTGGCCCCATTTCTCTATGGCTTCCACTGAAGGGTTGGTGACTGGTTAGGTTGTATTTTAATGGTCAGTATGAACTATTCAAGATTGTATCCATTTTAATGGAACTTAATGGAATTTAGTGTTGTTTCAGCATAAATGTTGCAGAAAAGCACATACTTTTCTGCCTGAGGGAAAAAAAAAATACAAGAAATTACCCCATGAGGATTTCCAGCAACAAGGAGGCTTTCAGGAAGGAATCACCTGCATAATGAGGTGGAAGATTGGGTTTCTAACCTCTATTAGCCCTGCGCGTCTCCTGCTCTGGGTGTCTCGGTTTCTCCGTCACCTGCCGCATCCCTTTTGTCTGTTTTGATCTGAGCCCAGGACCCAGCACTTCAATGCATGTGGAACGAATCTCGCCTGAGCCTCAGTCTCTCTCTATTTCCATCTCTCTGCCTCTGCTGCTGCCTCCTTGGCCCTGAGAATTCTTGAGGCTTGTTCCGTGGGACGTGTTTGAGGCCCCGGGCCCAGGCCTGCCGAGCTGTCCAGATGTGAACGTGCACCAGGCGGGGCCTGGGCTCAGGACCCCCAGCCCAGGCCCAGGCCGACCAGAAGATGGATGGAACGCGGGGCCTGTGGTGATCAGTGCTTGGAATGGGCGCTTGATTGCTTGTCTGGGGAACACTGATTTATAGGCAATTCCTCCTGTCCTCCCAAGACTCTCGAGCGCAGCTAATTTACCAACGGTCTTAAATCATTCCCCCACCCCCCATGCGGTGATGCAACGCGCGGCACCATCCATCAGGCACCTCCTGTAACCACTGACTTGATTAAAACGAGAGCCGCGAAGAGGGCTGCCTGCCTCTGTGCCACGGGTGGGGCTGGGGCAGGAGTTGGCTGTGTGATTTATCCAGAAACGGTGGCAGCCCACACATGGCTCACTTAATTTCATGTTTGGCTGCTGACGGGTGTTCATTTATAGATAATGTAAACAAGTTGACAGGGCCCTAATTAACTGATTTGTGGTCCTTTGGGAACAAATGGTTATTAATATTCATAAACATTTGTAGCACTTAGGCAGATGCCCAGCCCTGACATGATCAAAATATGTTCTCAACTGAGTGCACCTGTGATTTCTGATTTGTGTCTTGCCTGTGGACCCCAGAGGGAATAGCCAGCTGCCGCCGGTCCCTCTCCAGGAGACCGGTCCATCTGTTGATCATGCATTAGTACATGATTTGCTTTTTGCGACTTTACACAACTCCTTCCTCTCCCTGGGCGATCTTGGGCCAGCTTTCCTCCAATCCCACCCCTTGTCTCCTTTGAGACAAGCTGAGAACTGCCTCCTCTGGGAAGCCTTCCTGGATTGCACTCTCCCCACTGCAACTACTTCTTCCTATCACATAGTTTCTTGGCGCCGTGGAATTGTTTACATGAGGATTTGTGGTTTTCTGTTTGGGTTATTTTATCCAAGTGTGTTTTGCCTCATGAACTTTTCCTAAAAAACAGGAACAAACCATTTTCTTGCTCATTCAGTGGAGTCTCATCTTATGCAAAGCCAGCTATAAAGGGAAAATTTAAAAACAACCAAAGCAGCGGTAACTAACATTTATTGGGTTCTTTGCCACGTACCAAGAGATATGCCAAGTCTCTCGCCTACTTTCTCTCTGTTGACGGTCTCACCACAGCTCCGTGGGGCAGGTACTAGGACCCTCACCTTTTTCCAGAACAGGGAACCAAGGCCCAAGATCACAGGTCAGTGAGGGTACAGTCAAAATGACTTTAGAAAATCCCTCAAATACTCATAAAATTCAGCATATACAGTTCAATGCCGTGACTTTGACCTTTTTTTAACCTCAATCCAGAGCATGAAATGTGTTGACTGAGGACACACACATGCACAGAGACACATGTGTGGGTAGATACACACCCACACACACACACAGCAGAGCCGACAACCTCCTAAGCAATATTGACCTTGCCACGTGAAGCCACCTGCTATTTTCTCTCCTATCCTTATTGTCTTCTACCCTACTAAGAAAAGGGCTGGGTGCGACCCTGTTTCTATTTCCTGACCTATCCTCGGTTAATGCCCTCTGATGGGTTGTAATGCAGTCTGAAAATCACTGGTATGAAGCACCACAATAACCTCAGAGAGGTTCTAAGTCCAATCGTCAGCTCAATTCCCAGCACAACCCTATGGAATGTTAGGTTGAACCCCATGAGATTGCCTAGGGTAAACAATTTCCAAAGGAAAAAGCAATTTTATATGGTTACAACTAATATATAGCCTCATGATATTCCATTTTGCACTATAAAGCTAAGGACCAGAGAAGTTGAGTAGCCTGCCCAAGGTTGCACAGCAGGTATGTGACCTCGCCATGACTCGTTCCCAGACAACCTGGCTCCAGACAATGTTTTCTGGTCATGGTCTTCTCAGGGACACTGAGAAAATTCACAGTGGCCTCATTATTTTATGGCTGGAAAACCCCCTAACGTGACTTTCCATTCTTCCTGAAGGTTTGGGACTTTGGTGGACTGTTCAGATGTCATGCAGCACCTGGGGCATCCTTCTATGGTGCCAAAGGCTGGCCGAGTCCCCAGCCCATGTCAAGTCCATCTCTGCACCCCCTTCTCCCCCGATGAAGGCAGTTGAATTTGTTGGAAAGCTCAGTGCAGTATGGTGCAAACACCGGCCATGTTCTCCTAGGACTCAGACCCAAGATGCATATAGTAAACACCATTAAAAAAAAAAAAGTCAGAGTTCCACAATCTAGTCTAGAAGTTTTTTTTCGTATCTATACGTTTATGAGAAGCGTGGCATTGGCAGAGGCATCCGCATTCTCGCAGCCTGCCAGCCCAGCACAGGAGCGCACGTCAGAACACCCTGGCGCCCGGCAGTCCTACCTCGTCGTTACCTCTTCCAGTTCCATGTGCCCCTTTGGATCCAGGGCGCCACCCACCTGCTTTTGGAATCCTGGGTAATGTTTTGTAAGCCGAGAGGCGCTGGCTTACCATTTGCTCTCCTTTCCTGGGTTTTCGTTTCCTCTGAAACATGACGGTTCTGTGGTTTCCAACCAAAAAGGCTCTACCCAGCTCTGCTGTGGAGGCCAGGGTGGATGATGTCAGCAGCTTCCTTTTGGAAAACAGTGGGGCAGCACCCAACACTGGGCCTGGGTACAGGTTCTAAAATGACTGAACAAGACCAAAATCAGGTGTAGGAGCAATGGAGTATATTCCAGCCCCGGAGTCATGCTCCCTGTGGGGACTGCACATATTCAGAGGGGTCCTTGGCAATGGAGACCCACGGAAGGAACAGTGGATCCATCCAGTGCTCCCCTCCCGCCAGGCAGGTGCCTGTGCAGGGGCGTGGCCAGCTGGGTCATTTGCATGCATTGGAATAGCTCACGCTTAATTATTAATATTACATTTACCATTATATTTAATTGCTATAAAAATAAAGATAAACTTCCCATGTTTTATTTTCTGTCAAGTGTATTTGATTTTACTTGTCTGTTGCAAGTCTACTCTAACCCTAACAATAAATATATCTGTTCTGGAGGGCACCCCGATAGATTTTTTTTTTTTCTATTTGTTTATTTTCTTGATAGATTTTAAAAAGCACTGGGTGAGAATGAAGAGATCTGGCTGCTGGACCTGCTTCTCTAACTCACAGGCTGGGTCACCTTGGGAAAGGCACCTGATATTTTGGAGCCATACATCCTCGTTTTTCTAGACAAGTGGTTCTCAACTGGGGACCATTTCCCCCCAGAGACATTTGGCAATATCTGGAGACGTTTTGGGTTGTCACGGTCCGGGAGAAGGTGCTCCTGAAATCAAGAGGGTAGAGGCCAGGGATGCGCTAAACATCCTCCAGTGCCCAGCTCCCCACAACAGAGGACGAGCAGGCAGCGAATGTCAACAGTGCCAAGATGGAAAAACCCTGCTCTAGGCATGCAGATGCTGTAATGAAGCTCCCAGGTTTCTGGAGAGGGCTGAAGCCTCTGTGCATGCCCCCCCACCCCCGCAGCCCCCCTTCCTGCAGAGGTGCCTCTCCTGCTCACACACCTCCCTCGTGCCTCTGCACCCCTGCACCTGGAGCTGGGGACCCTCTAGCACACCTGCCTCCTTTGCAGGCCTGGTATCGGGAGCATCTGTGCAACAGGCAGCCCAAGAAAGCCTTTTAAATATGCTATAAAACTATTTACAATTTCAGGGAATTACGATTATCTTATTTGCTCTTCCTTTGCCCCTTTGAGCTTTCAGCGTAGAAATCATTCAGCCTCATTTGACAGATGCAGAAACGAGGCCCCGAGAGGTTACGTGACTTTCACAAGGCCACCCAGCGAGCTGGGCCCAAGGTGGACTCAAA
>JAQZBX010099817.1:0-11436 GCA_029593785.1 Cabassous unicinctus
TGTGGTGTGGTGTGGAGTGGTGTGATGTGGTGTGGTATGAAATGGTGTGGTGCAGAGTTGTGTGGTGCAGTGTGGTGCAGTGTGCTGTGGTATGGAGTGGTGTGGTATGGTGTGGTGTGGTTGGTATGATATGCTGTGGTGTGGTTTGGGACAGTGTGGTGTGGTGTAGTGTGATGTGCAGTGTTGTGGTGCAGCGTGGGGCAGTGTGTTGTGGTTTGGTGTGGAGCAGTGCAGTGTGGTGTGATGTAGTGTGCTCTGCTGTTTTATAATGTGGTAAGTCATTGTGTGGTGTAGTGTGGGGTGGAGAATTGAGTGGTTTGGCAGGCGGTGGTTTGGTGTGGTATGGTGAGGTGTGCTGTGGGGTGGAGTGGGGTGGTGTGGTGTGGTGTGGACAGATGTGGTGAGGAGTGGTGTGGTGCGATGTTGTGTATTGTGGTGTAGAGCTATGTGGTGTGGTGTGGAGTGGAAGGGTGTGGTGTGTAGTGGTGTGGTGAAGTGTGGTGTGGAGTGGTGTAGTGTGGTGTGATGTGATGTGGTGTGGAGCAGTGTGTTGTGTGTGGTGTGGACTGTTGTGGTGTGGTGTCATGTTGTCTGATATGGTAAGATATTGTGTGGCGTGGTGTAGTGTGGTGTGGTTTGGTGTGGAGTGGTGTGGTATGATGTAGTTTGGTGGGGAGTGGGCAAGTGGGGTGTGGAGTGTTGTGGTGTGGTGCAGTGCGGTGCAGCTTGTGGTAGTGTGAGGTGGTGTGGTGTGGAGGGATCTGGTGTGGAGTGCTGTGATGCGGTATGATGTGGTGTGGGGTGGTGTGGGGTGGTATGGTGTGGTGTGATATTATGGGTGTGGTGTGGAGAAGTGTGGTGTAGTGTGGAGTGGTGTGATGTGGTGTGGAGTTGAGTGGTATGGTGTGGAGTGCTGTGGTGTGGTGTGGAGTGGTGATGTGTGGAGTGCTGTGGTGTTATGGGTGTGATATTGTGTGGTGTGGAGTGGTGCAGTGTGGTGTGTTGTGGTGTGGTGCAGTGGTGTGGTGTGATGTGGTGTATGGTAAGTTGTGGTGTGGTTTGGAGTGGTGAGGTGTGGTTTTATATGGAATGGAGCAGTGTGTTGTGGTGTGGAGTGTTTTGGTGTGGAGTTGTGTGTAGAGTTCTGGTGTGGAGTGGTGTGGCATTATATTGTGTGGTGTGGAGTGGTATGGTTTAGTGTGGGGTGGTATGGAGTGGTGTTGTGTTGTATGGTTTGGAGTGGTGTGCGGTGGTGTGATGTTTTGTGTTATAGTGTGGCATATCATGGTGTGGTGCAGTGCAGTGCAGTGCGGGGTGGGGTGGTGAGCTGTGGTTGGGTGTGGTGTGGTTTGGTGTGGAGTGGTGTGCTTGGTGTGGTGTAGAAGGAAGTAGTGAGAAGTGGTGCGGTGCAGTGCTGTGTGTTGTGGTGTGGGGTGAGGTGATGTGGAGTTGTGTGTTGTGGTGTCATTGGTATGATATGGTGTGGTGTGGTGTGTTGTGGAGAGGTGTGGTGTGTTGTGTTTTAGTGTGGTAAGAAGTGGTGTGTTGTGGTGTGGAGTGGTGTGGTGTGGTGTGGTGTTGTGTGGTGAAAAGCGGTATGGTGTGGGTGCTGTGGTGTGGTGTTGTATAATATAGTTTTGTGTGGTCTTATGTTGTGTGGGTTGGAGTGATGTGTTGTGGTGTGGTGTTGAATGGTGTGCTGTGGTGTGGTTAGCTGTGGTATGGAGTGGTATGCTGTGGTGATGTGTGGGGTGGTTTAGTTCAGTGTGTCATGTTGTTGTGTGGTGCAGAGTGGTGCAGTGTGGCATGGGGTTGTGTGGTTTTGTTAGGTGTGGGGTGGTGTGGTGGAGTCTGGATTAGTTTTTTTGGAGCAGCATTTTGTGGTATGGAGTGGAGTGAATTCATGTGGTGTGGTGTGGTGAGATATCACAGGGTTTGGTGTGGTGTGGTGTAGAGTGGTGTGGAGTGGTGTGGTTTAAATTGGTGTGTTGTGTTGTTGTGTGTTATGGTGTAGTGCGATGTGGTGACGTGTGGAGTGGTGTGGGGTGTGCTGTGGAACAATATGGAGTGGTTGTTGTGGTGTGCTCTGGCATATCTTGGGATGTGGTGTGGTGTGGTTTGGAGTAGAGTGTTGTGTTGTGTGGAATGATATGGTGTGGTGTGGTATGGTATGGTATGGAGTGGTGTAGTGTGGTGTTTTGGATTGTGGTGTTTTATACTGCATTGTGTCATTGTGTTCTGTGGTGGGATGAAGGGTGGAGTTGTGTGGTGTGCTGTGGTGTGCTTTATTTTAGTGCAGTATGATTTGGTGTTTTGTGCTGTGGTGTGGAGTGGTGTGGTGCAGTTTGCTGTGGAATAGTGTGGCATCGTGTGTGGTGTTGTGTGGAGCTATGTGGTGTGATATGGTGTTGTGTGGTGTCTGGTGTGGCGTGGAGTCATGAAGTGTGGTGCAGAGTGGTGTAGTGTGTTGTGGTATGGAGCTATGTGGGGTCATGTGCTGTGGAGGGGTGTGGTGTGGAGCAGTGTGGTGCAGTGTGGTGGGAATTGTGTGGTGTGTGGTGGAATACTGTGGTCTGGTGTGGAGTGGTGTGTTGTGTGGTGTGGAGTGGTTTGCTGCGCTGTGCTGTAGGATGGTGTGGTATGATATGTTATGGTGTGTATGGAGTGTTGCGGTGCAGTGTGGAGCAATGTCATGTGGCTTGGTGTGTTGTGTTTTGTTGTGTGGTGTGAAGTGGTGTATGGTGGTGTGGTGTGGTGTGGAGTAGGTTAGTGTGGTATGATGTGGTTTGGTGTGGAGTGGCGAGGTGTGGTTTGGAGTGTTGTGGTGTGTTGCAGTGTGGTGCAGTTTTGAGTGGTGTAGTGTGGAGTTGTTTGGTTTGGTGTCATGTGGTATGAAATGTGGTGTGGTTTGTTGTGCAGTGTTGTGTTGTGGTGTCATGTGGTATGATACGGTTTTGTGTGGAGTGATGTGGTGTGGTGTGGTGTTGAGGGATTGTGGCATGGTGTGGAGTCATGTGGAATGATATTGTGTGGTGTGGAGTGGTGTGGTGTGGTTTGTTGCAGTTTGGTGTGGTACACTGTGGTGTAGTGTTGTGTGATTTGGAGGGGTGTGAAGTGGTGTGGTGTGGTGTGGAATAGTGCAGTATATTGTTCTGGGGTGTGGTGCAGTGTGGTACAGTGTGGAGTAGTGTGCTGTGCTGTGGTTTGGTGTGGTCTGGTTTGGTGTGGAGAGGTGTGGATTTTAGTGTTGTGCTGTGGTGTGATGTAGAGAGGTGTGGTGATAAGTGGTTTGGTGCATTTTGGTGTGCTGTGGTGTGCAGTTGTGTGGTGTGGTGTATTTGGTATAATATCATGTGGTGTGGTGTGGTGTGGAGTGGTGTGGTGTGCTGTGTTGTGTTGTGATGTGAAGTGGTATGATATAGTTTGGTGTGGTGTGTTGTGGTGTGGAGTGGTGTGGTGTGGAGTCGTGTGGAGCAGTGTGTTGTGGTGTAGTGTGGAGTGGTGTGGTGTGGTGTAGTGTTGTGGGGTATGATATGCTGTCATGTGGTGTGGCATTGAGTTTTGTCGGGCAGTGTGGTTTGGAGCAGTGTGGAGTTGTGTAGTGTGATATTTGGTGGATTGGTGTGTTGTTCTGTGCTGTGGTTTGGAGGGGTGTCGTGTCCTATTATATGCTTTGGTGTGGACTGGGGAGTTGTGGTTGGTAGTGTGGAGTGGTTCATTTCAGAGCCATTTGGAGTGGTGTGGTGTGCTGTGGGGTTGTGTAATGTTGTGTGGTGTGATGTGGTAAGATGTTCTGTGGTGTGGTGTGATGTGATGTGGTGTGGTGTTTTCTTATGAGTGTGGTTTGGAGTGGTGGGTTTGGGGTGGTGTTGAGTGGTATGTAGTGGTGTGGAGTTTTGTGGTGTGGAATGGTGTGTAGTGGCTTTGAGGGGTATGTAGTGGTGTTGGGTGCTTAAGTGTGGTGTGTAATGGTGTGGTGTGGTGTGGTTTGGTGTGGTGTGGTGTGTTGTGGAGTGGTGTGCTGTCGTGTGGAGTGGTGTGGTGTGGTGGTGTGTACTGAAGAGGGCAGTGGGTTGGTGAGGTTTGGTGTGGTGTTGTTTCTTGTGTTGTGGTTTGTAGTTGTCTGGTGTGGTGTGGTGTTGTTTTTTGGGTTGTGGTTTGTAGTGGTGTGTTGTGCTGGGGTGTGTGTGGAATGCTGTGGTGTGTTGTGGTGTGGGGTGGAGCAGTGTGGTGTGGTGTGTGGTGTTATGAGTGTGGTGTTGTGTGGTGTGTTTTGATAGGGTGTCAAGGGGTGTGATTTGGGTTGGGGTGCTGTGTAGTGGTGTGGTGCGGTGTGGTGTTGTGTGGACTTGTATGGTGAATGTGGTGTGGTGTGTGGTGCTGTGGAGTTTTGTGGTGAGGTGTGGAATTATGTGGAGTGGAGTGGCGTGGTTTGGTTTTGAGAGATGTGCTGTGGTGTGTAGTAGTGAGGAATTTTAAGGTGTGGTGTGGTTTGGAGTGGTGTAGAGTGGTGTGGGTTGGTGTGGTATGGAGAGATGATTTTGGTGTGCTGTGGAGAAGTGTGATATAGAGTGGTGGGTGTGGTGTGCTGAGGAGTGGTTTACTGTGGGGTTGTGTGCTGTGGATTTTTGTGCTGTGAACTTTTGTGGTGTGGTGTGGTGTGGAGTGGTTTGGTGTGGTGTGGTGGTGTGGTTTGGTGATGTGTGGTGGGGACCTGTATGGTGTGTTATGGTGTGGAGTGTGGTGGAGTGATGTGGTGTGGTGTGTAGTGGGGCTGTATGTGTTGGTGTGATACTGTTTGGTGTGGTTTGTTTTGGTGTAGTGTGGTTTGGGTTCTGTGGTGTGGATAAGTGTGGAATTTTGTGGTTTGGTGTGGTGTGGTGTGATGTGGTGTGGTTTGTGTGGAATGTAGTGGTGTGGTTTGGAGTTGAGTGTTGCTCTGTAGTGTGGTATGATGTGAAGGGGTCCGTTGTGGCTCATGTGGAGTGGAGTGGTGTTGTGCCGTGTGGAGTCAAATTGTATGGAGTGGTGTAGTGTGGAATAATGTAATATGGTGTGTAGTCGAGTGGAGTAGTGTGTTGTGGCATGATGTGGTGTTGTGTAGAGTGGTGGAAACTGTAGTTGTGTGGTCTGGGATGGTGTGCAATGATGTGGAGTGATGTGGTGTGGATTGGTGTGGTCAGGTGTGGAATGGTGTGGAATGGTGTGGTGCAGTGTACTGTGGAGTGTTGTATTTTGTTACAGTGTGATGTGGATTGGTGTGGTGTGGTGTGGACTGGGGTGGAGTGCTGTAGAGTGGTTTTGTGTTGTGTTGAGTGGAGCGGTCTGCTGCAGTAAGGTGTGGTGTGGTGTGGAGTGATGTGGTGTGGGGTGGACTGTAGTGCTGTGGAGTGGAGTGGAGTGGTGTGGAGTGGTGTGGTGTGGTGTTGATTGTTGTGGAGTCATGTGGTGTGGTGTGTTGTGGAGAGGTGTGGTGAGGGGTAGAGTGTTCTTGTGTGGAGTGGTTTGGTGTGTTTTGGAAAGATATGTTATGATGTGGGGTGCAGTTGTGTGGTGTGGAGTGGAGTGGTGTGGTGTGGAGTGGCTTGGTGTTGATTGGTGGGCTGTAGTGTGGAGTTGCTTGGTGTGCTGTAATGAGATGTGTTGTGGTGAGATGTGGCATGGTGTGGTGTGGTGTGGAGTGGTTTGGAGTGGTGTGGTGTGATGTGGAGTTGTTTGGTGAGGGGAGGACTATTGTGGTGTGGAATGTTGTGGTGTGGAGTGATTTGGTGTGTTATGCATTGGTGTGGTGTGCTTTGGATTGATTTGTTGTGTTGTGGAGTGATGTGTTGTGGTGTGGAGGGTTGTGGCTTGGTGTGGCAGGGTGTGGCATGCTTTGGACTGGTCTGGAGTTGTGTGGCATGATGTGGTGTTGTGTGGAGTGGTGTGGTGTGGTGGGGTGTGGACTTCTGTGGAGTGGTATGGTTGGTGTGGTGTGGAGTGGTGTTGGTTGGACTTGTGTGGTGTGTTGAGATGTGTGGTGTGGCTGTGTGTGGTGTGGAGTGGTGTGGTGTCATGTGGAGTGGGGTGGTGTGGTGTGGTGTTTTGAGATTGCAGTGTGGTGTGCTGTGGTGTGGAGTGGTGTAGTGTGGTATAGTGTGGAGTGGCATTGTGTGGAGTTAAGTATTGTGTTGTGGTGTGTTTTTTAGTGTTGTGGTGTGGTGTTGTGTGATGTATGGAGTGGTGTGGAGTGGTGTGCTGTGATGTGGAGTTGTTTGGTGAGGGGAAGACTGTTGTGGTGTGGAGTGTTGTGGTGTGGATTGATTTGGTGTGTTGTGCAGTGATGTGTTGTGGTGTGATGTGGTGTTGAGAGGTGTGGTGTGGAGTGTGGTGGAGTGATTTGTTGTGGTGTGGAGTGTTGTGGCTTTGTGTGGTATGGTGTGGCATGGTGTGGACTGGTCAGGAGCTGTGTAGCATGGTGTAATGTTTTGTGGAGTGGTGTGGTGGTGTGTGGACTTATGATGAGTGGTAGGGTTGGTGTGGTGTGGAGTGGTGTGTGTTGGACTGGTGTGCTGTGATGAGATGTGTGGTGTGGCTGTGTGTGGTGTGGAGTGGTGGGGTGTGGAGTGGTCTGGTGTGGTGTGGGGTGTTGTGGTGTAATGTGGAGTGCCAAGGTGTGGTGTGGTATTTTGAGATTGCAGTGTGGTGTGCTCTGGTGTGGAGAGGTGTTGTGTGGTGTAGTGTCACTTGGAGTGCAGTGAAATGGTGTGGTGTTGAGTTGTTTGGTGTGGAGTGGTGTGCTGTCGTGTGGTGTGGTGTGGTGTGATGAGATGTGGCATCGTGAGATGTGGCATGGTGTGGAATGGTGTGATGTGGTGTGGTGTGGAGCTGCATGGAGTGCAGTGGTGTGGTGTGGAGAAGGATGGTGTCATGAGGAGTGCAGTGGTGTGGTGTGGTGTGGTGTGGTGTGGTGTGGTGAAGAGTAGTGTGGTATGGATGGGTGAGGTGTTGTCAGGTGAGATGTGGTGTGGTGTAGTGTTTTGTTGTGTACAATGTTGTGGCTTGCTTTGTAGAGTGGATGTGTTTGGTGTTGTATGCTGAAGTGTGGTGTGGTGTGTTGTAGTTTGTTGTTTGGTGTGGTGTGGTATGCAGTGATGTGGATTGGAGTGGTGTGGAGTGGTGTGTTGTGGAGTGATGTGGAGTGGTGTGGTCTGGTGTAGTGTGGAGTGGTGTTGTTTCGAGTAGAGTATTGTGGTGTGTTGTGTTGTATAGTGGTGTGGTGTGGTGTTGTGCGATGTGTGGAGTGGTTTAGAGTGGTGTGGTGTGGTGTGGTATGGTGTGGTGCACTGAGGAATGTTGTATTTTTTTGTCATGTGGTGTGGCATAGTGTGGAGTTGTGAGGTGTGGTGTGGTTTTGTGTGGATTGGAATGGTCTGCTATGGTATGGTGTGGTGGGCTGTGGAGTGGTGTAGTGTGGAGTTGTGTAGTGTTGTGCCGTGTAGGGACAGTGATGTGGAGTGGTGTGATGTGGTGTGGTGTGGTGTGGTTTTGAGTGGTGTGGTGTGTTTTGGTGTGGTGTGGTCTGGATATGTGTGCACTGGTGTGGAGTGGTGTGGTGTGGAGTGGTGTGGTGTGGAGTGGTGTGGTATTTTGTCTTGTAGTGGGGTGAGATGTTGTGTGGTGTAGTATGGGATGCTGCTGTGAAGAGGTGTGGAATGTTGTGGTGCTGTGTAGGGTGGAGTGGTTTGGAGAGGTGTGGTGTGGAGTTGTGAGATGTGGTGTGGTATGGAGTGGTGTGGTGTGCTGTGTTGGGGTGAAGAGTAGTGTGGTGTTGTGTTGTTTGGAGTAGAGTGTTGTGCCATGGTAAGATGTGGTGTGGAGTGGATTGCTGTAGTGTGGAGATGTGTGGTGTGGTGTTGTGCACAGTGATAAAGGGTGGTGTGGTGTGGAATGTGTCATGTTGTATGGAGTGGCATAGAGTGGTGTGGTGTGGTGTGGAGTGGAATGGTGTGGTGTGGTGTGGAGTGGCATTGTGTGGTGTGGTGCAGTGTGGAGTTCTGTGGTGTGCAGTATTCTGGACTGATGTGGTGTGGTGAGGTGTGGATTGGAATGGTGTGTAGCAGTGTGGAGTCATGTGGGGTGGTGTTGTGTGATGTGCAGTGATGTGTTGGGGTGTGGAGTTGAGATGTGGGTTGTGATATTGTGTAGTATGGAATGGGGTTGTGTAGGATGGAGTTTTGTGGTGTGGTGTGGTTTGGTGTGCATTGATGTGGAATGGTGTGTTGTAGAGTGGTGTGATGTGGTGTGTTGTGCAGTTTGTTGTGTGGTGTAGTGTGGTGTGGAGTGGTGAGATGTGCTCAGATGTGGTGTGGAGAGGTGTGGTCTTGAGTGGTATGGTTGAGAGAGTTGTAGTGAGATATGGGGATCTGTGGAGTGCTGTGGTATGGTGTGTCATGTGGTGTGGTATGGAGAGGTTTGGTGTGGTGTTGTGTGGTGTGGTGTGGTGAGAGGTGATGTGATGGGTGTGGAGTGGTGTGGTGTGGAGTGGTGTGGTATGGAAGTGTTTGGAATGTTGTGGTGTGGTTTGGTGTGGTGTGTTGTGGTGTAGAGTGGTGTGGTGTTGTGCTGTGTGGGGTGTAGTTGTGGACTGTGGTATAGTGTGGTGTGGAGTTGTGTAGTGTGGAGTTTTGTTGTGTGTTTAGGTGTCCAATCATGTGGGTGGTGTGATCGGGAGTGCAGTGGTGTGATGTGGAGTTGTATGGAGTGGTGTGCTGTGGAGTGGTGTGCTGATGATTGGAGTGTTGTGGTGTGGAGTCGTGTGGTGTGAAGTGGTATAATATGTTGTGGTTTGATGTGTTGTGGTACGGTGTGGAGTCATGTTGTGGGTTGTGGTGTGTTGTGGTGTAGAGTGGTTTTGTGTTTTTTGGAGTGGATTGGTTAGCTGTGGTATGGTGTGGTGTGAGTGGGAGAGGAGTGGTGTGCTGTTTTGTGGTGTGGAGTCCTGTGGTGTGGTGTGCTGTGAATTGTGATGGAGTCTTGTGGAGTGGAGTGGTGTCTTGTGGTGTGGTGCAGTGTTGAGTTGTGTGGAGTAGTGTGGTGCAGGTTGGTATGGTGTGGAGTAGAGTGGTGTTGTGTGGATTGATGTGGTGTGGTGTGGTGTGGAAACGTGTGTTGTGTTGTGGTGTGTTGTGTGGTGGAGTGGTATAATATGTTGTGTAGTTGTTCTGTGTGGTGTGGTGTGGTGTGATACCATGTGGTGTTTTATGGTTTGGTGTAGTGTGTTGTGTAGTGCTATGGTGCAGTGTGGGGTGGTGTGGTATTATGTGGTGTGGAACTGTGTGGTTTGATGTGGCATGGTTTTGTGTGGAGATGTGTCTTGTGGAGCGGTGTGGCACGATGTGGTGTTTAGATATAGTGTGGTGTGGTGTGGAGTTATGTGGTGTGGTGTGGAACTGTGTGTTGTGTTTTGGTGTGTGGTGGGGTGGAGTGGTGTGGTATGGTGTGTAGTGGGGCTGTGTGGTGTGGTGTGATGTGGTGCATAGTGGTGTGTTGTGTGGTGGTGTGTTGTGATATGCTGTGTTGTGGTATTATTTGTTTTGGTGTGGTGTGCAGTGGTTTGGAGTGGTCTGTATTACGGCTGTGTGGTGTGGTGCGGTGTACTGTGGGGTTGTGTGATGCAATGAGGTGTTTAGTGGTGTGGTATGGTGTGCAGTGTTGTGGTATGGTTCCAGGTGTGTGGTGTGCAGTGGTGTGGTGTGCGGTGTTGTGGTGTTGTGTGGTGTGGAGCTCTGTGGTGAGGTGTGTTTTGGTGTGGAGAGGTGTAATTTGGAGTGGTGTGGTGCCATGTGGTGTTGAGTTGGGTGGTGTGGTGATCTGTGGTGTTGTGTGGAGTGGTGAGTTGTGGAGCGGTGTTTTGTGGATTGTTTGGAGTTGTCTGGTGTGTTGTAGTGTAGTGTGGTATGATATGGTGTTGTATGGTGTGGTGTGGCATGGTGTGGGACAGTGCAGTGTGAAACAGTGTGTTGTGGTGTGTTAGGGTGTGTTGTGGAGTGGTGTTTTGTGGTGTCTTGTGTTGCCATGTGGTGTGGAGTGGTGTGGTGTTTTATGATATGGTGTGGTTAGGTACGGAGTGGTGTGATGTGAAGTGATATGGTGTGGTGGGTTATGGGGTGGTGTGCAGTGGTGTGGTGTGGTTTGGAGTGGTGTGGTGTGGAAAGGTGTGGTGTCATATGGTGTGTGTTGTGCTGTGGTGTGCTGTGGAGTGTTGTGGTGTGGTGTGGAATGGGGTTGTGTGCAGCAATATGCTATGGTATGGTGTGGAGAGTTGTGGTGTGATGTGATGTGGTGTGTTGTGGAATGATATGTTTTGGTGAGTGGTGGTGAAGACTTGTATGGTACAATATGGTGTGGCATGGTGTGATGTGGTGTGGTGGTGTGGAGTGTTGTGCTGCACTGCATTGTGGTATGGTGAGGAGCGGTGTGAGTGGTGTGGTGAGGTATGGTGTGGTGTGCTGCTGAGTGCTGTTGTGTGGTATGATATGGTGTGTTTTACAATGGAGAGGGATTGTGTGGTGTGATATGGTGTGTTGTGGTATGGTGTGTTGTGTTGTGGTGTGGAGTGGTGTGGTGTGGTGTGGGGTGGTGTCTTGTCCTGTGGTGTGAAGTGTTGTGGTGTGGTGTGGAGTAGTGTGATGTGTTGGGTGGCATGATATGGTGTGCTGTGTTAGGGACTGGGGTGGCGTGATATGCAGTGTTGTGTTGGGGTGTGCAGCCGTGTGGTGTGGTATTGGTTGAGTTGTGGAGGGGTGTGGTTTTGAGTGGTGTAGTGGGGTGTGATGTGGAGTGTTATGTTGTGTGCTGCAGTTTCTTGTGGGGTGTTGAGGTGTGGAATGGTGTGTTGAGGAACGGGGTTCTGTGGTGTGGTTTGGAATTGTGTGGTGTAGTGTCATGTGGGGTGGTGTTGGATATGGTTTGGTGATGTGTGGTGAAGACTGGTGTAGTGCAGTGTGGTGTGGAGCAGTGTGTTGTTGTGTGGTGGTATATAGTGATGTGGAGTGGTGTGGTGTAAAGAAGTGTGGAGGTGTGTGGTGAGGTAGGGTGTGGTGTGGGGTGGCATAGTACGGTGTAGTGTGGTGTGGTGTGGTTAAGCAGAGTGGTGGGTTGTGGTGTGGGTTGGAGGGTTGTGGTGTGGTGTGGTTTGGAGTGGTGTGGGGTTTTGTAGAGTGTTGTGGTGTTGAGAGATATGCTGTGGTGTGGCATGGGGTGGATTTTGGTGGTTTGGTGTCAGATGGAGTGGTGTGGAGTGCTGTGAAGTTGTGTGAGAGGTGGTGTGGTGTGGTGTAGTGTGGAGTGGTGTAGTGTTGTGAGTTATGCTGTGGTGTGGTGTTGTGTGGAGTGTTCTGTTGTGGTGTGGTGGCGTGTGGAACTGTGTGGTGAGTAGTGGTGTGGTTTGGAGTG
>JAQZBX010099818.1:0-11432 GCA_029593785.1 Cabassous unicinctus
TTTTTTTTAATAAATCGTTTTAAAGCTATGCATTTACTACTAGGTATTACTTTAGCTGCATTCCATAGTTCCACAGCTTTTTAATATAAGTACTTTCATTGATTGGTTTTGTTTATTTTATTTCAAGTTTGAAATACTTTGTAATTTCCATTGAGATTTTTAAAAAATAATGAGTTATTTAAATGTGCCTATTTACATTTCCAAATTTATGGGGAGCTTTGTTTTTCCAAAACTGAATTCTATTTTATGTTTCTTTGTCAGAGACTATGATCTTTGGGATAAAATGTTTTAATTTATGACCTACCATGTGGGTTACATGTTTTATAAATGATCCATGTGGGCTTTATGACATGTATATTTTTATGGTTCATTCAGAACTTATTTAAATATAAATTATATGTATACATTTTATTACAGATAAACTATATATTATCAAGCTTCATGATTTTGTTCTGCAAATCCTCTGTATCTCTAATAATTTTTGCATGCTTCTGAGAGAAATGGATTAAAATATCCCATAATAATTTTTTTCTCAGAATTCTGTTAGTGTTTTGCTTTATATTTCTCAGGATCATGTTGTTAAATGCATAAAGTAGATAGTGTTAAAAGAAAAACTTTTTTCACAGCTTTATTGAGCAATGCATGAATCGGACAGCATCCAGTTCAGAAAGTAGAAGGAGCTCCCCTGAGGGAGCAGAAAGGGGAAGATTTTATAGGGTAAAAGCAAGTGAAGACATGTTTTGATTGACTACTAGGTTTCCATTTTTACATAGGGGGTTCTCAAAGTGTGGGGAGTAGATATGCCCTGGTTAGTAAGTGTGGCAGTTTGGTATTGTCTACGAATTCCAAAAATAGATATTGGATTATGGCTATAAACTGGTCTATACCTGGGCATGATTAAATTATGATTAGGGCTTTGATTGGGCCATGTCAGTAAGATGTTGAGCCCCCGTCCCCTTGGTGGTCTGGGACTCACATATAAAACTACACAGCAGAGCAGAGGAGCGAGTTGGAGTTTTGATGCTGAGTTTTTGAGCTGGAGCCCGGGAAGTGAATACACAGGAGAACACAGAGAAATAGACACGGCTCCTTACACACGGCAGAAGCCCCGGGGAGAGAGACAGAGCTGTTCGCCTGATAGTCTACAGCTGGCTTTGTGGAGAGTGCACAGCATCTGAGCCTAGAGAGTAATGGAGCCCTGGGAAGAGAGGAACCCAAGAAGCCTGAACCCTCGCAGACATTGGCAGCCATTTTGCTCCAACATGTGGCAATAGACTTTGGTAAGGGAAGTAACTTATGCTTTATGGCTTGGTAACTGTAAGCTTCTACCCCCAAAAAATACCCCTTATAAAAGCCAACCGATTTCTGATATTTTGCATCAGCACCCCTCTGGCTGACTAATACAGTAAGGTATGTCCAATCTGATTAGTGTTCTTTCCTGGATCAAAACTGATTTATCACCAGATGTTACTGAACTGCAGTCTGTAGTATACTTCCATTGTTCCATTTTCTCAGCAAGCCCCTGCAAGTCAGTTGTTTTTTCTTCTGGAAAATCCTTTCTCTGAAAGTGGCCCCTCCTGGAAATGCCCAATGTAGGTGGCCATTTTATTTTACTTAATGGTCGTCCCTTTTGGTCATTTTTCCAATGATCTCATTGGAAACTTGACCGAAATGCTCTGGTCACCACCATTGCTTTCTTTTCTTGTTAGGCAGTGGAGTAGGCTCATCCTTTTCCATTTTTCCTTTTCCTTTTTCATGTTTCCTTTCTTGATTTCAGTAAGGTTTGCTGGGTGGCTGTTAAATTCCATTTAAGACCTTTTGAGTGGAGTTACTTACTCAGTTGAGTGGACCATGGGGACAGCTCTCTCTCCTAGTCAAAGTGTCTGTTATTTTTATTTTCAGTCTTGGTCCACTAAAGATAGTCCCACTTTGATCTCATTTTCCTTTTCATTAGCTTATCTTTAGATCAAACCAACTACCTTGACAGTCTCAAGAAATTTGAACAGAATCATGAAACAAAGTTTATACAAGAAGAAATAAAAACAAATGGGCCAATAATCACAGTTAAATGCATTAAAAAAGCATTTAAGTTTGCTAAATGCTTTTTTACTAGCATACTAGTTTGTCCTCCTATTCTATTAAACCAGGAACCTAGGCCAGGAAATAGGTCTGTCCATTGAAATATGTGAATCTGACTGATATCATGAAATGCCTTAACTTGGTCCTTGAAAATAATTTTAGTTATTTATCACTGTGCTGGACATATTAACATAAAATCTATATTGTTCAGGGCAGTCAGGGTATCTAGACCCTGTCTGTTTTGCAAGACCAGTGACACAGAGCTGTCCACTTCAGCCTGGAGGGCCTGAAGAGCACTGAGAGAGGTGCTAAAGCTGTGCTTCATAGCCTTCGACGTAGTTAAAACTGCTCACTCCAGGTCATATGCTCCTGGCTAAGTGCTCCTAGGTAAATGGAACCCTTCATTACAGTAGGTCAAGGGATTCAAGACTGATGTACAAAAGATCCTAAGTTAGCCTTCTGACTGGCATTTATGGTAGACGATATATGCAAGATCAGAGGATCCAGTCCAAATTACACGCAGGTAATAAAACCATGTAGTTATCTGCAGTTTACAAAAGGATGCAAAATAGCTCAGACAACAAACCAGAGCAGAATCTGTTAACCCACAGGAGTGTGCTATAGTTTTCTATTGGAACACAACATTTCTGTCTACAGTCACCCTTCTTTTAATTGCAGATGACCTCAAAAACACTATTCTTGAACATAAAATAAAGCTGGTTTCATTAGATTTGGTCTGATAATTTACATAGAGGCAGCATGAATGATGATTTACCATAGGCCTTCTTAAAGTTTGGTTTGCTGATGGTTTTCATAAGGAACCTCGAGTATACTTTTAAAAGCCTCTTGAGGCAAGGAAGCCAAGCCCAGACCTGGATATCATATTTCACCTATAATACCTGTAGATTTGGGTGAATTGCTCTTTCTCAAGGCCCCCAGAGTATCATATAGTTCCTTTGCTTACCAGAAAATAATCTTCATTACTGGCCTGTAAGGCTGGGAACCCTAGAGTCAGGTGCCAGGGTGGTTTTTCCAATAGGGCTTTATAAGCATTAGCTCCATAAAGTCAACCGTAGTTCCTTAAAAGTAGTCTCTGGTCATCTGCTTAAATGAGTATCATTATATGACATTCCAGTCAAAGCTTTGGTTATATAATCAGTGTCTCCACTTATGTCCTATTAACAAGGAGTACAGATTCTGATCGACTCTTTGCAAATAAATGTATTGACATAAATATAAGAATATTCAATAGCAGTTTCTGAATTGTGGCATGGAGAAAAACTCAGGCAGGGGGATAATGATGAATGTTTTATGAATTATAGATAACTTAATGTAAAAGAGTAAGGGATTCTTTGTATCGAGAAAATAGATCATTTAAACATCAGCAATAATGCAAGCAAAACTATAATCATGCTTTATCATTTCATTCGGTCCTGGATAATTAATCCTTGTTCCACTCGATTTTGTGTTAGCAATCTCATGAACCCATTTACTTCTTCACTAGAATTCTGGAGATCTTGACTCAGTCCAATGGTATGGTGTCACTGATTTAAGCAATGTCATTAGTTATTTGTCAAGGTCTCCTTATTAGTGCAAAAAAGCCTGTGCCCCAGAGTACCTGGCTTAGTCTTTTCCATTAGTCTCTGAGACAGTCCTTTTGGTTGAAGACAAAGTACTCTGGCCTGGAGCTGATTGCAAGTGTTTTCAGATTAGCATCAGTATAAAAACTATCTGTATATGACAAAAGACTTAAAATGGCCATGGTTAAGTTTTAACTGTTTTACAAGAGTGAAAGTTCTGGTGAAATTTCATTACAAAAATAATGCAATTGAGAAGGAAATTTAGTTGTTTCTGTGACATGTAACTTTTTTTTAAGAATAAGTGAAATTATGACTAATAATATTATACCACTGTCTAATATCAGGCAGTACTAGGACATCTCATGGACAGAAAGGCATTTACAGATCTCTAGGAATTTTATACAATTTCTGAAATGTTTATATTAATAACATTTTACCCATACAAATTTAAGCAACAGATGTTTAGAAAATTCTTTTGAATTTGATAACACTTCCCATGTAACTCATATCATATCAAATAAACCTAACTATTTTTATCACCTCTTTTTACACGGTGAAGGAAAAAATCCTTTGTGGTTTTTCAGGGGCCCTTTGGGGAATCCCAAAGACTGGGACAAGAAGACATCATTTATGGTTTAATTTTGTGGAAGTGAAATGTCAAAAAGTTGTCAGGTTTGAATATTTTGTTAAATAGGAAAATGGGTCACTGTGAAACTATATTTGGTTTCCTATTTAACCAAAGTGACAATAAGAGATTTCAAAAGTCAATAGGGGAGTTAACATGATTGTAAAACAAAAGAAAAGAGAGGAAGAGTTATTTCAAAGAAGGCTTGTTCTCTAAAACAAAAAAGTCTGATAAGGTCAGTTTAAAGCACAGGAGTTTATTCTGATAAGACAGAATCTTTGCCTTCTAGGCAGATAACTCAGATGGTTAAGAAAAACCTTTTACAACTTCCAATTAAAAGCATACCAATAATCCAAGAAAATTTGTCATTTTATTTTATTATTATTTTTTAGTAACTTTATTTCAAATTCAAAAAATAAAATGACAGAAAAAGGCAGCTCAACAAGTTATGGAAACATTATTCCTAAAAAGTTCTATCCACTCACTTATCTCATCTAATTCCAGCTACTAATTCAATTGTTCCTCTAATGCTCAGAAAGATACACAGATTAGTTAAGTGACATAGTCAAGATCTCCTTATTAATGCAAAAATGAAGAGAAAAAGTACTTAATCATATTCATATCTCAAAAAACCAAACCCCGTATTCTTTTTTCTTTTTACCTTTAGCATTGATATAGAACCAACTTTGCTTTTGCTTCAAAAAGTTACAATGTTGTTTTAACTATAGTCCATAACTTACATTGGTTATATTTTTCTTATGTATCACCACATTCTTAACACCCTGTGTGTGGGGGGTCCAGTGGGACCCAGCTCTGGCTCCCCCTCCCTAAGGGAAACTCAGCCTGCTGTACCCAGCTGCCTGTATGTCCCAGGACACAAGTTAAAATGTAACAAACCTCCTCACAGGGGGACAATGTATAGATGGTATTGTAGACTGTGATTTTCTCCAGGCTGTACAATCCTTCCTACAATAACGTCACCAGACCACATTTATATGTTTCATGTGACCCTTGCAGAAACTCTGCTATGAAATGTCTTTGTTCTGAGACCCTATATTGCCCCTCATTTTCCCACCTTTTGCAGAACACTACTTTCATTCTTTGGCCTGTTGCCACCAAAGACCTTCTCCTGTCCCTAAATCTCAATAAATAAAGCTCATGTCTGACACCTTGCTGAATGTGTGCTATACCCTGTAGTAGAACATTCTTGTATTTATATTATTAATCACAATCCTCATCTACTGCCCAAAGTATTGTTATACATTCCCAATATTATCCTCCAGCTGTCTTCCAACTAACACTAATCTTCCTAGACTACTGGTTTTAGCCACAATCACATCCATAAATCAACAGTGTTTGTTACATTAATTATAATGTGTTACCATCAAGTTCAACCATTACCACATATTTACATTTGACCTTATTAAACATTCTACACACATCCAGCATCGTCTCCCCTTCTCATCCCACAGTCCATCTCCCACCAACCTACACTTCATAGCCTAACTCCATAAATCTGCTCATTGTATTTACTTCATATTAGCGAGACCATACAATATTTGTCCTTTTCTGTCAGGCTTATTTCACTCAAAATAATATGCTCAGGGTTCCTCCATTTTGTCATGTGCCTTCCCAGTTGACTTCTTATTACAGTTGAATAATATTCCCTCATATGAATATACCACATCTTGTTTATCCATTCATTGGTTGATGGACACTTAGATTGTTTCCAACTTTTAGCAATTGTGAATAATGCTGCTATGAACATCAGTGTGCAAATATCTGTTTGCATTCTTGCTTTCAGCTCTTCTGAATATATTCCTAGTAGGGGGATTGCTGGATCATTCATCAGTTCTATATTTAGTTTCTTAAGGAGCCACCAGGTCATCTTCCACAGAGGCTGCACCATTTTACACTCCCACCAACAGTGAAGGAGTATCTCTATTTCTCCACATCCTTTCCAGCATTTGTAGTTTTCTTTTTTCTTTTTTTTAAAATAGTGGCCATTCTGTAAGGTGTGAAATGATATCTCATTGCAGTTTTGATCTGCATTTCCCTAATAACTAGATGTTGAACATCTTTTCATGTGTCTTTTGGGCATTTGTATTTCCACTTCGGAAAAATGTCTATTCAATTCTTTTGCCCATTTTTAAATTGGGCTGCTTGTCATTTTGTTGTTAAGTTGTGTGATCACTTTATATAACATGGAAATCAAACTCTTATCAGATATTTGGTTTCTGAGGATTTTTTCCCATTGGGTAGGTTGCCTTTTTACTTTCTTGACAAAATCTTTTGAAAAACAAAAGTGTTTAATCTTGAGGCAGTCCCATTTACCTATTTTTTCTTTTGCTACTTGTGCTTTTGGTGTAAGGCCCAAGAAGCTACCACCAACTCCACGATCTTGAAGATGTTTCCCTACATTTTCTTCTAGGAGTTTTATGTTCTAATTTTTATATTTAGGCCCTTGATCCATTTTTGAATTAATTTTTGTATAAGCTGTGAGATAAGAGTCCTCTTTTTTTAAGATATGGATATCCAGTCTTCCCAGTACCATGTCTTGAATAGGCTATTCTGACCTAGCTGAGTGGGTTTGACCATAGATATAAGGTCTATTTCTGAACTCTCTATTCCATCCATTTGTCAATTTTATGGTCAGCCAGGACCATACTGTTTTTACCACTGTAGCTAGATAATATGCTTTAAAGTCTGGAAGTGAGAGTCTTCCAACTTTGTTCTTGCTTTTTTTAAAGATATTTTTGACTATTCAGGGACACTTACCCTTCCAAATATATTTGATAATTGGCTTTTCCAATTCTAATATTCAAGAAGGATATTGGAATTTTTATTGGGACTGCATTAAATCTGTAAATCAGTTTGGATAGAATTGACATCTTAATGATATTGGTCTTCCAAACCATGAACACAGAATAGCCTTCCATTTATTTAGATCATCATTAGTTTTTTTTTTTTAGCAATGTTTTATAGTTTTCTGGAAACAATTCTTTATGTCTTTGGTTAGATTTATTACTAAACATTTGATTCTTTTAGTTGCTATTGTAAATGGAATTTTTTTTCTGACTTCCTCCTCAGATTGCTCATTAGTAGTGTACAGAAATGCTATTGATTTTTGCATATTAATCTTATATCCTGCCACTGTCCTGAAATCACCTATAAGTTCTAATAGTTTTGTTGTGGACTTTTTTGGATTTTCTAAGTATAGAATCATATCATCAGTGAGTAACCAAAGTTTTACTTCTTCTTTTTCTATTTGTGTGCTTTTTGTTTCTTTTTCTTGCCTAATTGCTCTATCTAGAACTTCTAGCACCATATTGAATAACAGTGGGGAGAGTGGGCATCCTTATCTTCCTGATAAGGATTCCCAATCTCAGGGGGAACGCTTTTCAGTCTTTCTTCATTGACTACAACGTTAGCTGTGGGTGTTTCATATATGCACTTTAGGTGTTTCATATATGCCTTTTATTCCTATATTTGGAGTGTTTTTATCAAGAAAGGGTATTGTATTTTGTCAAATGCGTTTTCTTCATCAATTGAAATAAAGTGTTTTTTCTTCTTCAATTTATTAATGTGGTGTATTACACTGATTGACTTTCTATGTTGAGCCACCCTTGCATACCTGATATAAAGTCCACTTGATCATGGTGTATAATTTTTTTTTTTATGTGTTTTTTGGTTTCAGTTAGCAAGTATTTTGTTGAAGGATTTTTGCATCTATATTCATTAAAGAAATTGTTCTGTAATTTTCTTTTTTCATAATATCTGCATTTGGCTTTGGTGTTAGGGCAATATTAGCTTTTAGAATGAGTTTAGTAGCATTCCTTCCTGTTCAATTTTTTGGAAGAGTTTGAGCAAGATTGGTATTAGATCTTCTTTATGTGATGGAAGAATTCACCAATGAAGCCAGGTGTTTCATTCTGATTACTTGTGATTGATTTGTTGAGATCTTCTATTTCTTCTAGGGTCACTGTGGTTTGTTCATGTGTTTCCAGAAATCTGTCCATTTTATCAACATTGTCTAGTTTGTTCACATACAGTTGTTCATAGTATCCTCTTATGATATCTTTTATTTCTTCTGGGTCAATGGTAATGTCACTTCTCTCATTTCTGATTTTATTTATTTGCATCTTCTCTCTCTTTTTCTTTGTTAATCTAGCTAAGGGTTTATTGATTTTGTTGATCTTCTCAAAGAACCAACTTTTAGGTCTGTTGATTTTCTCTGTTGTTTTTTTATTCCCCATTTCATTTATTTCTGCTCTAATCTTTATTATTTGCTTTCTTCAGCTGGATTTGGGATTGCTTTGCTGTTCTTTTCCTAATTCCTCCAGGGGTGCAGTTAGGTTTTTGATTTTAGCTTTTTCTTCTTTTTTTAAATATAAACATTGAGGGCTATAAATTTACCTCTCAGCACTGCCTTTGCTTTATCCCATAAGTTTTTTTGTTTGTTTGTTTGTTTAATTTTCCTTTGTTGTTATTTATTTTATCCCATAAGTTTTGACATGTTGTATTCTCAATTTCATTGTCTCAATCTATATACTGATTTCTCTTGCAATTTCTTCTTTGATCCACTGATTATTTAAGAGGGTATTTTTCTGCCTTTTATTAGTTCCCACTTTCATTCCATTATGCTCACAGAAAGTGTTTTGTATAATTTCAATGTTTTTAAATTTATTAAGATTTGACATAATCTGGATGAAGATCCATGAACACTTCCGAAGAATTTATATCCTGCTGTTTTGGGGTATAATGCTCTATAAATATCTATTAGGTCTAGTTCATTTAACATGTTATTCAAGTTCTGTTTCTTTATTTATCCTCTGTTCAGATGTTCTATATAATGCTTAGGGTGGAGTGTTGAAGTCAACAACTATTATTGTAAAGACATCTATTTATCCCTTCAGTTTTATTAGTGTGTGTCTCATGTATTTTTGGGCACCTCTGTTAGGTATGTAAATATTTATTATAGTTATCTCTTCTTGGTGAATTGCCCCCCTTTATTTAATATATAGTAACCTTCTTCATCTCTTACAACAGTTTTGCATTTACAAACCATTTTTTCTGATATTAATATTGCTACACCCGCTCTTTTTTTTAAAATTTTGTTGCTATTAGTGTGGAATACCTTTTTCCAGCCTTTCACTTTCAGCCTGTTTCCCTGTGTCTAAGGTGAGTCTTTTATAGACAGCAAATAGATGGCTCATGTTTTCTTTATCCATTCTATCAGTCTTTGTCTTTTAATTGGGGAGTTTAATCCATTAACATTCAGTGTTACTACTAGAAAGGTATTACTTACTTCATCCATTTTATCCCTTGGCTTTCTGTTGTCATAAATCATCTTACTATTGTAACCCTTTCAGTTTCTCTTACTTATTTTCTTCATTTCTACATTCTTCTCCAGGACTCTCTCCCTTGTCTTTTCCTTTCATGCTGTAAAACATCTTTAATATCTCTTGTAGATTCAGTCTTTTGGTAACATACTCTCTCAGTTTTTGTTTGTTTGTAAAGACTTTAAACTCACCTTCTTTTCTGAAGGATAGTTTTGCTGGATAAAGCATTCTTGTCTGGCAGTTTTTCTCTTTCAGTACCTTAAATATATTGTACCTTCTCGCCTCCATGGTTTCTGATGAGAGGTCGGCACTTAGCCTTTTTGAGGCTCCCTTGTAAGTAATACATTGCTTTTCTCTTGTTGCTTTCAAACTCCTCTCTTTCTCTTTGGCCTTTGACAGTTTGAATAGTACATGTCTTGGAGTAGGTCTATTAGGATTTATTCAGTTTGTGGTACATTGTTCTTCTTGAATATTGATACTCATGTCTTTCATAAGAGTTGTAAATTTTCAATCAGATCTTTCTTAAATGTTCTTTCTAATCCTTTCCTGTTCTCTTCTCCTTCTGGGACACTTATATCACATATGTTTGTGTGTTTTGTGTTGTCATTCAATTCCCTGAGACCCTATTCAATTTTCTGCCGCGGTCCAGCCGAGGCATGAGGGAGCAGGCTGAAGGTGGTTTAAGGGAGTTGGCGAGAGTGATGAGTCGCACACCAGATTGAGTGAGAATTGACGACTGACGACTGGCGACTGGCGACTGACGACTGGCGACTGGCGACTGACTTTATTGTAAGATAAACACAGTTTTTATATTCTATTTTTTGGCAAGCGTAAGCATTCTCTTTGAAGTTATGCAAGGTTGTAGACGTCATATAGACTTGAGATAAGCACTTTCAGTTCTATGGTGACAGGATGTTAACTTTTTAGGAACAGTAACTTACGGCATAGTAGTTCTTGTTCTGATGTCTAAGATTAGATATGCTAGACTTGTGATTAAACTTTATGTTTTTAGCTAAAGAGTTATTAAGATCCTGAACTATCTTTTAGGCAGTAGTTTCCTGCTTGTAGTTTACTTTTAAAAATTCTTACAAAGATTTAAAGAAATTTATTTTCTATATAGGCTTAAATTAACCAGGGTTATTTGTAAGATATGGCATCACACCGAAATCATATGTATAGTTAAATTTGTAAGACTATTGTTTTTTTTAACTGTGTAGCAATAATTTTAAACTAGTTAGGTTAGTAGTTAAATCATAATTTACAATAAACAGGCCGTTGTTTTTATATGTAGGTAGACAATTAAAAAGGAAAAGCATCATTGTAAAACATTATGATTAAGCTGTTGGGAGAAATAGAGGCCTCAGTAGGATATTTGGCTACATAATCTGAAGTGAAAGCAACGCTACTATGGCCAGAAAAAGAGTTGTAGGAGAAGGGGGTTCACCGCTAATATCCACCACTGCTTGGGCGTTGGATGCCAGATGCTTTATTTGTTCCTAAGTGGGGAGAGCAGCTTTTCGAGTAGAGGCAGCCTGAGTGATGGGACGTGAACCCGCTAAGCGGAGGTTCTCTAAGGGTGGAAGTATTGTGTTTTTAACGTTATCTTTTATCGGGGGTGATTCATCCGTGGTTGTCTTCCGTATGGGTGGGAGGCACGCTTTCATTCTTTTTTTGTTGAGGAGGCGCCGCGGGCCGAATGTACCGGTCGGGAATCCAGATTGGCGTTTTGGCATTCTGTGGAAACACTCAAGCATATTCTCTCCCTGATGTTAATAAAACATCAGGTTCTTTCTATGTTCCAGTTAA
>JAQZBX010099819.1:0-11431 GCA_029593785.1 Cabassous unicinctus
CCCCCGTTTACCATATGGGAGGCCCGGGTTCGCTTCCCGGTGCCTCCTTGTGAGGGCAGGCCCGCTCGTGCGGCGCCATGGGCTGATGCGGCAAGACCTCACAGCAAGGGGGAGATAAGCAGACACAGAGAAGACACACAGTGAATGGACACAGCAGCACAAGCAGCAAGGGGGGTGATAAATAAAATAAATAAATCTTTAAAAAATAATAATAATAATAACTTGTGGAAGCAAGACTTGAACCAGGCCAAGTCGCAGCTCTTAACCCCTCTTCCTTTGCCTCTCAGGCGAGAGAGAAAAGTCCGTGGAGTTTCCGTTATCTCCAACGGTACAGTCTCCCCCACAGTTTTCAGCCTGAAAATCTTCAAGAATCATCCCTACTCCCCAGGATCAAGGAGGCCCACGGAACACGAAAGGCAAGGGCTGGCCAAGAGTAGCCCCAGCTCAGGAGCCACTGTGGGGTCAGTCTGTCCCGAGACGTAGACGTATTTGTGTCATCCCCAGACTTGCTGTGAGGCAGGTGTAAAAATGCAGTTCAACCTGGGTGGTCTTTCGTCTACTCCAGGACGAAATCCAGGTTCCTCAGCATGTGTGTGCGACCCTTCTGGTCATTTGCAAAGAGTGGAACTCCTGAAAATATTTTAATTCTGCTAACCCTAAAGGTAAGAAGATAAGGAATGATAGATGATGAAGAGGGCTTCCATAATGGATGATAAAATGAGATAAGAGGCATATGAGGTGGGATGGCTTTGGAAGACATGAGTTCCCAAAATGGCAGTCTCATGAGAATTTTGTAGAAAGAAGAAGTCGGGGAGCTGGTCCAAGGAAGCAGGCCAGCGACAGGATTAGTTGATGCCACAGGGGACAGCAATGGTCTCTAATGGAGGGAAGGAAGAGATGGCTCCAGGACCCTAAGAGTACGTGAGACAACCAGGAGGTGAAAGACCTACCTCTAAAGACAGGTGACTTAAAAGAAATATATTGTACTCACTCTGCCAACCAGTTTTGCACAAATGCCTCCCGGCAAAAGTTCAACATTTGCTTCTAAAGTTTCTTCATGAAAGAAGACCTTGGGAGGAAACTCAACTAGTAACACAAACCACGGAAAATAACTAGAAGAGACGATGCTTAAAAAAGCAATAGCATATCTGAATTTGGGGATTCACAAAATACTCCAGGTACATCCTTTGGGAGTGAAAGGCTAAATTCTGTTCTACAACCCACAGAGCAGATGAAAAGTGCAAAACCAAAAGGGGTGCACAAAGGAACTCGACACAGGCTAATGGATTGCCATGAACAATCACGTCAGATCTGATGGAAGGCACCCCGTGGCCCAGATGCGCCCACGCTCAGGGCAGTGAGTCCACTCTGCTGTCCCAGTGAAATGCCGAGAAAATCTTGAGGGAAGCAGTGGGTCCTGCAGTCTGCCATGAGTGCCAGTCAAAGACCCCGAGTGATCAGGGCACCCAGGAACTAGGGGCAGATTAAAAAGTGCCAAGGACAGCACAAGGACTTGCCTCTAACTTTTTCCATCTAGAAGAATTTACCAATCCTTCAGAAAAGAGAGACTAAACAAGACCACATCTATGCCCTACCTGTTGTAAAGAGGTGTCCTTGTACTAATAACCAAGAAAAACACAGTCAAGTTCTCCCACAATTGTATTAATTCTTCTCAAGGGATTTCTTTTGTTATTTGCAAAACCTGCATTAACGAGTATACTTTATGACAAATAAGGAGTGATTCTTAAATGAGATATAAAAAACGATGAACAAATTGACCTACATTCAAACTGAACACTTGGAGGTAACAAAAGACACCATTAACAAAGTTAAACAGCAACAAAACATTTGGCCACAGCCTGGGAGAAGATACTGGATCAATGCATGTAACTGATAAAAGGGGCAGAATCAAGAACATACAGAAATCTCTACAAATCATGATTTTTGAGATTGAACACTTGGGAACAACCTACATCTTCACCAACAGAGAAATGGATGAATAAGTTGTGATAAATTTATATAATTCAATACGTATATAGCAGTTCAAAATAAACGTCACAGTTCTCCAAGTCTCAACAGCGACAAATCTTGAAATTAGAATCGAGTAAAAATGTAAGTTGCAGGAAAATGCATAAAGTGTTACTTATATAAAAATACCAAGCTACTACTGAATATTGATCATGTACACATATGCCATGGAAAAATATGAAAACACAGTGGAAAAGATACCAATATCAGAACAGGGATTCCTCTGAGGAGAGGGAGGGGAGAAGGAGGAGAGAGTGAAGCCAAAAGGAGTTACTACTATAGCTTTTAAAATTATGAAACAGATATGGCTATATGTTAACATCTGTAAACTCTGGATGGTACATGGTTGTATTATTCTCTGGACTTTCCTGTATGCATAAAATATTTCAGAAAGAGAAAAAGAGAGATTGAGAGAGAATCTTTCAAGCTTGGGAAACAAGATAACCTCCAGCCCCTCTCTAAGATCCATCCATACTGAGTGTATTAGTCAGGGTTCTCTAGGGAAACAGAATCAACAGGAGATATCTGTCAATAATATGAGATTTTATAAGAGTCCCTCACGTGACCATGGGGATGCACAAGTCCGGGTTCCGCAGGCAGGCTGCAAACCAGGGGCTCCAATGAAAGTCCAATGAAGGTCCTTGATGAGTTTCCAGGAGACGTTGGCTGTCCAAAGATGAGCCGGAAAATTCTCTCTGAATGTTGAAATCATTTCCCCTTTTAAGGCATTCAATTGATTGGATAAAAGCGTCACCCATTGCTGACGGCAATCTCCCTGATTGATGCAGATGTAATCAGTCATCCACACAGTAAACTCACTGGTGACCGAAGTCCATAAATACTCTTGTATTACAATTAGCCCAGTGCTTGCTGGACCAAACACCTGGACACAATTACCTGGCCAAGTTGACACATTAGCCTAAACTTCACACTGAGCATCTTCTCTTCCCATTGATACTCAAAGCAGGGTCAAGCAACA
The DNA here is from genome assembly GCA_029593785.1 of Cabassous unicinctus. Classification (NCBI taxonomy): domain Eukaryota; kingdom Metazoa; phylum Chordata; class Mammalia; order Cingulata; family Chlamyphoridae; genus Cabassous; species Cabassous unicinctus. The sequence goes on from JAQZBX010099819.1 coordinate 3,008, forward strand.
ACCGCATCACCTGGGAGCTTGTTAGAAATGCAGATTCTGGGTCCCACCCAGACCTACGGAATCAGAATCTGTATTTTCACAAGCCCCAGGTAATTCCTGAGGTTTCCCCGACCTCTCTCAAGGTCAGAAGTAGCTCTGTGTTTGCCAGTTGCCTCCTTTTATCAAAACATGCAGCGGGAAGCGGTTGTGGCTCAATTGGTTGGGCTCCTGTTTACCATATAGGAGGCCCCAGGTTCAATTCCCGGGGCCTCCTGGGGAAGGCAAGCCGGCCCACGTGGCAGCTGACGACCCGCGTGGTGTGGTCAGCTGACACAGCAAGATGACACAACAAAGGGAGACAAGCAGACACAGAAAAGTGCAAAGCAAATGGACACAGCAAGCACAAGCAGCAAGGGGGGGGGCATAAATAAATAAACAAAAATAAATCTTTAAAAGAAAAACAAAACAAAAAAACATGCAGCATTATTATTATTCCGTAGTATATTCCTTAGGTGGTATGCTATTAAACTTTGGGTTGTGTGTCTGTTTAGTCTGTTAGGCTGCTAAATGCAATGTACCAGAAATGGATTGGCTTTTACAGTGGGGATTTATTAACTTATAAGCTTACAGTTCTGGGGCCATGAAAATGTCCAAATCAAGGCTTCATCAGGCAATGCTTTTATCCCCAAAGACCAGCTGCCAGCGATCCTGGGCTCTCTGTCACATGGCAAGGCACATGGCTGTGTCTGCTGATCTCCCTTTTCTTCCATGTTTCGTTGCCTCAACTTCTGGCTTCCATGGATTTCTCTCTGTTCCTGCAGCTTTTTCTCCAACTCTTTCTCTCTCTCCATCCCATTTATAAAGGAATGCAGTAAGAGGATTAAGATCCACCCTGGGTCATGCCCTACTGTAGTAACTTAACCAAATGGTCCCTCCTACAATAGGTTTACACCCTCAGGAATGGATTAGCCCTAAGGACATGATTCTCTAGGGTCCATAAAAGCTTCAAACTCCTACAGCTGCCTGTCGCTGAATGTGGCACACAGCCTCCATTCAACAAACATTTTTTGAATGAAGGAGAATTCATGTTTTCAGACACTGGTAAGGCCATTCTTCTCCATATTACAAATGTTCATCCAGAGACCAGAGTTTCTGATTCTGGAGCACTTTAATACTTGGATTTCATTTCTTATCCTCTTTTTAAGTTGCAAATCTAAAATAAATTGAATTCACTTAAAAATTACTATCATTTTTTAAAAAGATACAGATTAAAGATTTTGGAGCAAAGTGCTTTTTTCTTTATTGCACCTCTTAGTATATTGATATAAAGATTTCTCCACTTCAGGGAAGCAGATGTGGCTCAAAAGATTGAGCTCCCACCTACCACATGGGAGATCCTGTGTTCAGTTTCCAGTGCTTCCTGGAGAAGATGAGTGAGATGATGAGCTGGCATGACAGGCTGGTGCTGTGAGCTGACGCAACAAGATAACACAACAAGGAGACACAAAGAGGAAATACAATAAGAGACACAACAAAGCAGGGAACAGAGGTGGCTCAAGTGATTGAGCACCTCTCTTCCACATGAGAGGTCCCAGGTTCGGTTCCTGGTGCCTCCTAAAGAGAAGACAAGCAGAAAGAGAGAGCAGATAGCAAATGCAAAAACAATGAGGAGGTGGGGAATAAATAAATAAAATAAATCTTAAAAAAAAAGACCTCTCCACTTCGGAAACTCTTCATCTTTTGAGGAGTCTTTGACCCCATTTGAAAGCCTAATGAAAAATGTGGACGTTCCCTCCAGACAAATGCACATAATTGGTATCTAATTCCAGTATTCCACAAATCACAAGGAAAGAGCTCCTGCTCTGTCCATAAGGCCTTGTGCGATCACCCTTACTTTACTTGGTTCTTGAGTTTTCCCCTGTGTCCTAGGAGCAAAGAAATGTCAGTGGAAACTCCCACCATATGCCATCTCTGAAGGCAACTTCATTTCTCTCGATGAAAACAATCCCAGCAACTCACCAAAAATCACGACCACCTTAGAAAGACTCACGACGGTTGGTGGATAAAGTGATGTTTTAAGGCTGGTTTCCACCTACAGGTCTAGAAGACAGGAAGTTACCACTAGAAACAACAATTACTAGTCAGAGGCAGAGGTGGGAAGAAGAGGGAGGAAAGGAGAGGAGGAAGGAAGGAAAGAAGGAGAGAGGAAGAGAGAGAAACCTGGTGGGAGGGAGAAGGCTGAGATAACTCCATTCAGACCACAGCTTTCAGGAGGGAACCTTAGTAAATGGACCAAATGAGTATCTTATCACACACTTTTCCCTTGCTTAGATATATAATCAGGGTGTTGGTGGCAGTTAGAAAAGCAGTGGAAATATATTATTCTATTTACCAGATCATCAAACCATTGAATGGTTTTAAGCACTATAACAAACAGGTAACACCCAAAGGAAGCAAGAGATGAGAGGGGGCCACTTGCATTAAGACTCTTGTGTGGGTATCAGAAGCCCAGATCAGGGTGGTGGATCCCCCAGATTGGTGCTCATTTGCCTTGGAAAAAAAAAATCCACACCCACCACCGTCCTCTAACCAAGCTCCCCCTTAGGGGAAACACCACTTTGGAGAGGCAGTTCACCTTCCCACTCTTGATTCAGTCTAGAACCATAAATCACTGAATAATAATAATAATGTGTTTGCATAGTTTCTAACTTTGCAAAGCCCTTTCATTTTGTTTTGGTCTGTCATTTAAATTTCGTCCCCAGAAAAAAAGAGCTGGGTAGAAACCTCTTCCTCCCTTCAGCTCCATAGCCCGGCTCCCAACACAGCCCCTGGGAAACACCGGCAGAATCGCAGAATCTACAACCTTGTAACATTTCTGACTCAGCGCTGAGTCACTTGACCCTGGGCTGTTCATTGCTCTGCCTGTGTGTGGAACTCTAAGGTGTTTGTGAAATGATTCCCTGGGAGCCCATAAGGAAACTCTTTCTCGATTCAGGGCTCTGAGGTCAGAGGTTGGCTGAAAAAGACTTGGAAATGTTTGGAAAAGGCTTAGAAATTTCACGCGGGGCAGAGTTCATCGAAGAGACTAGTCTTTCCAGAAGAATTCCATCTCTGGAATTCATGAAGAATCTGGACGTAAAGAAACACTTTGGACCAATAACATTTTTACTCTGGATTTTGATTTACTCTAAATATCGCATTGAAGTTTTAAAAAGAAGCTAACTTCATCAAAATAAGAGAAGTAAAAGATGCACTTCCAGTGGTGGAACTTGCTTCCTCCATCTGTGGCTGATGAAATTTGTGAGTTTGGTGCCAACAGGGGAGTCAGTTAGATGCATCATGGGACAGCTGATTTTGCCTTGTTTTACTCATTCTACCACCGTTTATTGAGCCTGTTAGAGGCTCCGCCTTACAAGGTTTGCAATGATTAACAGGTCATAAGGCCGTGACTCAATTCCGAGCTACTGAGCAAGCCACAGCCTCCTTGCTTAGAGGTAGCCCATCTCCCCCAAAGAATGAACAAAGGAGCCATATCACGGTGGGGGTGGAGCAGATAAGGACCTTCACCCCCTCCAGGCCCAGGCTCCACCAACCCCTCCTGCGTTTCAAGAATACCCCACCTCCTAGCCCACTACCCACTAGACATACCCTGGAAGAATTCGCTCTTACAGCCCCGTATTGGCCCCAAGCTGTACTCGGTCTCTAACCCCCTCCCCACCGACTAACTTTCCCCACCTATTGATATACTGTAAAAAGTCACATCCACCACCTTCCACGGGTGGGCTGAAGTGTATTCTTCAGACCCCCTCCATTGGGAGAGCTTCTCAATAAACTTCCTGCCTGCAATCATGTCTCCACGTCCCGGTGAGCACTGCTTTTCTCCAACACAGCCTCTTGGAGGACTTATAGTTTAATGGAGGGGCTCAGAGAGATCCTATTTTAATACACGTAAGCTATTTGTTTCCAAAGATACGAAGTTAAAGAACGACCAGTGGAAATCCATCGTTCAGGCTAGAGGGGAAAATGCCATATTGATTGTGTGCCAATAGTTTTGTTATTGATCATAAAGTGTTTTCTGGGGAGGCAGCACAGAGGAGGTATTGATCAGGAGTCAGAAGAACTGAGCTCTAGTCCCAGACTGGTCTCTAGGGAACTCTCAATTTAGGGCAAAAGGTTCATTCCATTTTCCTGTGCCTCAGTTTCCTCTCCCAGAAAACGAGGCTTAAGGTTGATAGCCAGAGGTTCCATCTAACTTCATTATTGACTATCATGTAAAACCTGCACTTTCCTGCCTGAGAAAGGGAGAGATTCTTCATTTTCTGTTGGCTAGGAAGAGAACCATTCTTGGTGAATAGCAAATAGGCTTAATCAGCTCAGCACTTAGGAAACCACTTCCTTTCCTCTTACATTTTGAGGAACAACCTAAGATAGCTTTTAAAACAAAGGAAAAGAACCTTTCTCCTTGCCCTGGGCATAAGTCAGGAGTGGCTATTTGGAAGCCCCACAAAGGACCTAATTGGTGTGAGTTCACAGTTGGGTTTAAGGCAAAGAGCATTGCTTAGCAACACAGAACTTCAAACAGCGAGAGGCTGAATTCCAGAGTTGAGGAGAAAGTTGGAGACTTTTCAGGAAGGAGACCAGAAAGCCTGGAGCTCAGAGGAAGCAGAAGAACAACTCCTGAGGTGGCCAGTTAGCCAGGGAAGACCCCATCAAACCATTGACAGAGAAGTGTTGGTAGAAACTTGTCCAATCAGGACCAGCCACCGATTTCTGAGATCTAATTGCCTGGGACAGTGACCAGGGCCCCCATCTCACTTTTACCCCCATTGAAAGGGGGAAAAAAGAAACGGGGACGAGAAGAGAAGGTCCAGAGGAGCAGGAGGCTGTTCTGACTTGGTTTGCCAACCCACAGCTGGAAAGCTAGACCCATCATGGTAAAAATGTTTATACAGAGCATCTTTATATGGGGAAGGAACGATTTAAATTCCTCACCTGCTCCTATTGGGGTTTGAACACTTTCTCACTTTCTCGTTAATTGAAAATGTGAAGGAGAAAAGCTCAGCAGAGACCAAAATGGGAGTTGATGTTTTAAAAGGGAGGTGAGAAGAAAGCAAGCTCTATTACCATCTCCTCAAAGGCTTGCTTCATCCCGCCTTGAATAGTGACCAGGATGAAGTTTCTTCTTCCTGACAGCTTTTATGGGTCTCAGATGAAAATAATTACTATCAGAGCCACTTCAGGGACAAGAGAAGAAAGTACCCTCCTCGTTTCATAGTCTTTCAGCAGGCAAATGATATGTCTTCGTTGGATGACTAAACACGGTCTCAGTGGACTTTGGGTCACTTTTCTTCAAGTCGGGAGTGTAAAAATTCTTCACAACTGAGAATATTCAGAAAGAATGTGCTGCAGATTCCAAATGCAAACTCAGGAGAAGAGGGAGACAAAAGAGTTTGAACAATAGCTGTACCTTGTTGATAAGTCTTTTGTCCTCTCTTGAAGAGGAGAGAAATTTGTATGTATAAGGTCAGGCCTGCTTATTTAAGAATATCTATTTCCATACATAAAAGTCTCACCTGATGCAAGCCATCAGGGTCAATTTATATATATATATATATTTTTTATATATATATATATTACATTATATATATAATATATATGTATAAATAATAACATGGCTATAACATAAAATTTGGCATTATGACCATTTTTAAGTGTACAATTGAAAAGTATTAATTACATTCACAATGTTGTGCTACCATCACCACCATCCATTACAAAAACTTTTTCATCAGCCCAAACAGAAGCTCTGGACCCATTAAGCAATAACTCCCCAATCACCCTCCCGGCGCTGGCTCCAGCCCTGGGAACTGTAATCTACTTTCCGTATCTATGAATTTTCCTATTCTAGATAGTTCATATAAGTGGAATCATATATTGTTCTTTTGTTTCTGGCTTACCTCACTTAGCATAATGTTTTCAAGGTTCATCCATGTCTGTCGTGGCTTGTATCAGAACTTAATTTTTTTATGACTGAATAATATTCCATTGTGTGGACAGAACATCTTTTGTTTATTCATCTATTGCTGGACACTTGGGTTGTTTTCACCGATTGTGGGCATTTAAAAAGCAACCAATAGGGAAGCAGATGTGGCTCATGCAGTTGGGTGCCTGCCTACCACATGGGAGGTCCCGGTTTCAGTTCCCGGTACGTCTTCAAGAAGACAGCAAGACAGCGAGCTGATGCACTGGGCTGATGCAACAAGATGATGCAATGAGATGATGCAACGAAGAGACACAATGAGGAAACACAATGAGATACACAACAAGCGGAAGTGGAGGTGGCTCAAGCCATTGGGTGCCTCCCTTCCACATGGAAGGTCCCAGGTTCGGTTCCCCGTGCCTCCTAAAAAGAAGACGAGCACACAACGAACAGACACAGAGAGCAGACAGCGAGCACAAACAACGAGGGTGGGGGGAAAAATAAATAAATAAAAATAAATCTTAAAAAAAATCAACCAATGAACTATAGATGGAAAAAAAAAAAAAGGCAAAATCATATAGTAGATCCACATGAAATGAGTTTAGATTCTTCTGTTTTAGATCCTTTCTATGGAAAGGTTTCCACAGGAGAGCCAGAGCTATATTTGGCTCCCTTGAGAAGCCTCAAAACCAGCTCATGGCTCCAGCCTGAGCTGATGCACAGAGAGACCTCAGGTGGAAGGAGATGGACCCACATGGTTGGGGAGGGCTGTTGCCAACAGCGGGGTTTTCTGAACATCCCACGCAAAGGCAGAGGGGAAGTTACAAGATTATATACTCCCGAGCCTTTGCGGTGGGAGAATATTTCTGAATCCAAAACAAAAGGGAGCCAGGCAAGTTTACAAGACGCCTTTACTGTCTGGAGTTCTGCTTGTTTCTGGAATCCGGGTCCATGCTGCTGAAAGCATCCCTGGACAAGGGGAATAACTCCTGGAGAGAGTGGGGGGGAGGTGTCATAGATAACAGTACAGGCCTCCATTTTCCTGTAGGGTTGCTATAGGGTCGCGATTTTGAGCTTCCTAACGTGCTACACCATAGAGGAAGCCAATTCCAGGAGCAACGGCCTTTGCAGGGATCAAGGAAGCCACTGAGCATGGCTTTCTACTGAAAGGACAGGGCACAGGGAGGTGGATGAGGTGGCCACCAGGCAGGAGACAGCCCCCATAGAATCAGAGAGACCTGTCCTCATCCCTCCTCTGCAGAGTTCTTGCTGCCAGAGGAAGTAGCTTATTTACTGGGTTAGAATCCTGAGCGTCGGCAGCAGCCAAAAGGAAGTTTTCTGAGCGTCGGCAGCAGCCAGAAGGAAGTTTCTCATTCTGGTACTCTGTGGCCTTGGGCAAGTTTCTTCACAACTAGGTTTCCTCATCTCCAGACTGGTTGCCAAGGTTCTTCCTTCGTAGGTTTTGGAGGGTCTTGTGAGGTCATTACATAGAAAGGGATTCAAGTGCTGAACAGACAATCGTTAGTAAGAGTGCTAGAATGTGTCATATTTTGGGTTTTGTCAAAGATGCAGGGAGACATGTTTGCAGCAAGACATGGCAAGCCAGATGAGCTGCCCAGTGGATAAAAAGAGAGCAGAGGGAAGCGGATGTGGCTCAAGCAATTGAGCTCCCACCTACCACATGGGAGGTCCCGGGTTCAGTTCCCAGTGCCTCCTGGAGAAGACGAGCAAGACAGTGAGCTGGCGCGACAGGCTGACGCAACAAGATGACGCAACAAGGAGACACAAAGAAGAAACACAATGAGAGACAACAAAGCAGGGAGTGGAGGTGGCACAGGCAATCGAGCGCCTCTCTCCCACATGGGAGGTCCCAGGTTTGGTTCCCAGTGCCTCCTAAAGAGACGACGAGCAGACACAGAGAGCACACAGCGAGCGCAAACAATGGCGGGGTGGGGGGAGATGAATAAATAAAATAAATTTTAAAAACAAACAAACAGGGCAGTGATCAGAGAGCTGCTCAGTGTGGCAGGCAACAAACTTGAGTGCCATGTCTATCCAGTTCTGCTGTAGAATTATTTAGCAGGGCTAATGGAATGGAAAGTCCATTGGGGATTCCAATCTCTTTGCTCTGTTTGATTGGTATTGGACTCAGACCCCAGCTTTGTGGTGACCAAGAAGGAGATAAGTTCAATATAGAAGAGATGAGTGGTTGGAGTCGAGAGGACCCCTTCTGATAGCACCTAAATTATGTTGAATAGTTGTATAACCATTGACAGTTGCAAATGCCCTTTGTTGACGCTCTCCCATTTGTTCCTCACTGCAAACCTATGCGGTTGATGGGTAAGACACGTGTTACGATGATTCCCGTTTTATTTTTTTTTTATTTTTTATTTTTTTAAAGATTTATTTATTTTATTTATTTATCCCCCCCCTTGCTGCTTGTGCTGCTGTGTCCATTCGCTGCG
>JAQZBX010099820.1:0-11425 GCA_029593785.1 Cabassous unicinctus
ATGATAATAGTTGAAGACTTCAATACACCACTCTCAGTATTGGATAGAACAGATGGACAGAGGATAAATAAAGAAACTGAGTTTGAATAATAAGATAAATGAACTAGACCTAACAGACATCTATAAGCACTGCACCTCAAAACAGCAAGATATAGAGTCTTTTCCAGTGCTAATGGATCCATCTCCAGGATAGGCAATCTGCTGGGTCACAAGACAAGACTCAATAAATTTTAAAAGTTTCAAATTATACAAAACACTTTCTTGATCATAACAAAAGGAAGCTGGAAATCAATAAAGGGGAAATTCATAAATATATAGAGATTAAGCAGCACACTCTTAAATAATCAGTGGGTCAAAGATGAAACTGTAAGAGAATTCACCAAATGTCTTTTATTTTCTGGGTGTTTTTTTTGTTGTTGTTGTTTTTGTTTTGTTTTGTTTTTTACCGGGAGGTCCCAGGGATCGAACCCAGGTCCCTCCATATGGGAGTCGGATGCCCAACCATTTGAGCCACATCCGTCCCCCCACCAAATATCTTAAGATGAATGAAAATGAGAACACAACATATCAAAACTGATGGGATAGAACAAAGGAAGTGCTGAGAGGGAAATTTATAGCACTCAATGCTTACATTGAAAAAGAAGAAAGAGCTAAAATTGAAGATCTAACTGCATACCTGGAGGAACTAGTAGAAGAACAGCAAACTAATCCCAAAGCAAGCTGAAGGAAAGAAATAGTAAAGAAAAGAGTAGAAATAAATGAAATTGAGGGCAAAAAAACAATAGAGAGAGTCAACAAAACCAAAAGTTGGTCCTTTGAGAAGGTCAACAAAATCGGCAAAGTAAAAAAGAGAAGATACAAATAAATAAAATCAGAAATGAGAGAGGGGATATTACCACTGACATCACACAAATATAGAGATCATAAGAGGATACTATGAACAACTGTATGCCAAAAAGACTAGACAATGTAGATGAGATGGACAAATTCCTAGATACACAGAAACAACTGACACTGACTTTAGATAAAATAGAAGACCTCAAAAAGCCAATCACAAGTGAAGAGATGAAACAGTCACCCAAAACCTCTGAAAGATGAAAAGCCCATGACCAGATGTATTCAGAGGTGAATTCTACCAATCATTCAAAGACAATCTATTACCAATCTTGATCAAGCTCTTCCAAAAATTTGAACAGGAAAGAATGCTACCAAACTCATTTGATGAAGCCAGCATCACCCTAATACCAAAACCAGATAAAGATACTATGAAAAAAATAAAATTACAGACCAATAACTCTAATGAATATAGATGCAAAAGTTCTCAAGAAAATACTTGCAAATAGAATCCAAAAGCACATTAAAAGAATTAGACACCACAATCAAATGGGTTTTATCCCAGGTATGCAAAGGTGGTTCATCACAAGAAAATCAATTAGTGTAATAAACCACATTAATACATTGAAGAAGAAAAATCATATGATCCTCTCAATTGATGCAGAAAAAGCACTTGACAAAAACAGCACCCTTTCTTGATAAAAACACTCCAAAAAATAGGAACAGAAGGAAGCTTTCTCAATATTGTAAAGTGCATATAGGATAAACATACAGCTAGCATTGAACTCAAAGGTGAAAGACTGAAAGCTTTCCTGCTGAGATCAGGAACAAGACAAGGATACCCACTGTCACCATTATTATTCAATTTTGTGCTAGAAGTTCTAGCTAGAGCAATTAGGCTAGATAAAGAAATAAAAGACAACCAGATAGGAAAGGAAGAAGTATAACTTGCACTGTTTGCTGATGATATGATACTCTATCTAGAAAATCCTGAAAAATCCACATCAAAGCTATTAGAACTAATAGTCAAGTTCAGCAAAGTGGCGGGATACAATATTAATATGCAAAAATCAATAGCGCTTCTATACACTACTGATGTGCAATCTGAGGAGGAAATCAGAAAAAAAAATTCCCTTTATAATAGCACCTAAAAGAATCAAATATTAGGAATAAACTTAACCAAGGACATAAAGGACTTTTATTAGAAAACTATAAAACATTGCAAAAAGAAACTGAAGAAGACTTAAATGGAAGGACATTCTGTGTTCATGGATTGGAAGACTAAATATCGTTATGATGTCAATCCTACCCAAACTGATTTACAGATTCAAGGCAAACCCAGTAAAAATCCCAACTGTCCTTTTTGCAGAATTGGAAAAGCCAAATATCAAATTTATTTGGAAGGGTAAGGGGTCCCCAAATAGCAAAAAATGTCTTTAAAACGAAGAACAAAGTTGGAGGACTCTCACTTCCTGACTTTAAAACATGTTACTTAGCGACAGTGGTAAAAGCAGCATGGGACTGGCATAAAGACAGAAAGATTGACCAATAGAACCGAATTGAGAACTCAGAAATAGACTCTCACATCTACAGTCAAGTGATTTTTGACAAGTCTATCAAGTCAGCCCTGCTGGGTCAGAATATTCTATTGAACAAATGGTGGTGGGAGAATTAGATAGCCATATCCAAAAAAAAAACAACAACAGAGGACCCCTATCTCACACCTTATACAAAAATTAACACAAAATGGATCAAGGACCTAAATATAAAAGCGACAACCATAAAACTCCTAGAAGAAAATGTAGGAAAACATCTTCAAGATCTTTGAGTAGGCAGTAGCTTCTTAACCCTTACACCCAAAGAACAAGCAACAAAAGAAAAAATAGATAAATGGGACCTCCTCAAAATTCAATATTTTTGCACCTTAAAGGACTCTGTCAAAAGGGTGAAAAGGCAGCTGACTCAATGGGGAAAATATTTGGCAACCACATGTCTGATAAGGGTTTAATATCCATAATATATAAGGAGATCATACAGCTCAACAATAAAAAGACAAATTACCGATTTAAAAATGGGCAAAAGACTTGAAAAAACAATTGTTTAAAGAATAAATCAAATGGCAAAGAAACACGTGAAAAGATGTTCAACATCACTAGCGATTAGGAAAATGCAAATCAAAACTACAATGAAATATCATTTCTCTCCTAATAGACTGGCCACTATTAAAAGGTTGGAAAACCGTAAATGTTGGAGAGGATGTGGAGAGATAGGAATGCTTATTCACTGTTGGTGGGAATGTAGAATGGTACAGCCACTGTGGAAAACTGTTTGGCAGTTCCTAAGGAAGTTGAATAAGACTTGCCATGTGACCTGGCAATACTTGGAATATACCCAGAAGAACTGAGAGCAGTGACACGAATAGAAATCTTCATACCAATGTTCATAGTGGCATTAATCACGGTTGCCAGAAGTTGGAAACAACCCAGATGTCCATCAACTGAGGAATGGATAATCAAATGATAGCGTATACACTGGTGTAATATTATGCAGTGGTAAGAAGAAATGAACTCGTGAAGCATATGACAACATGTATGAACCTGGAGGACATTATGTTGAGTGAAGCAAGCCAGATACAACAGGACAAATACTGTACGATCGTGCTATTATGAACTAAATATATTATGTAAACTCATGGAGTTAATAACTTGAATATGGGTCACCAGAAAATAGACTGAGTGTAGAGAATGGAAAGCTGAGGGTTAATCTGGGCAGAATTGGTCTAAAGATTGTTTGTAAATCTCTGGAAATGAATAAAAATTGTGAAAGCACATCATAGTGTATGTAATTATCAGAGCTATTATATGGGTATGACAGTCATTGAAAGGGTAAATCTAAGATTATCTTCTAGTAATTCTAGAAGGAAAGCCAAAAAGTGTAACAAGGGACCGTATAACATAGTGAAACCTCCTGAAAAATACGAATATGGGTGATTTTGCACATATAAGACTGCCTTTACAAAATATGAATACAAATATGCTAGAGCGAAGGACACAGAATTGCAGCTATGTATGGCAGGGGACGTATCGAGAGATTGACAGGTGATGAGTTTTGTTTGTTTTATTATTATTATTGGACTAATGAAAATATCTAAAAATGATTGAAGTGATGAATTCACAACTATGTGATTATGCTGAATACCATTGATTGTACACTTTGGATGGAGTTATACTTTGTTGATATGTATCAATAAAATTTATTTGTTAAAAAATTCTTTTTAAGTATCAATTTTAATAGTACAAATAATTTATAGTTATAGATGTTCTATAATTTACTTAGTCACATCTTTGATGATGAATAGTTTATCCCCAAATATTCCAAATCATACTAAATATGGCAATAAATATTCCAACAGAGACATTTCTGTGTCATCCTAAGTTCTCGTCCCTTCTAAAGTCTACCTTACCACCAGCCGCATCGGAGAGTCACCATCCTATTGAGCCGCAGGCTTGAGGGGTGAGGGAGAGTGCATTGTGTTTGATGGACTCTACTGATTGCCTTTGAAAAGGTACTTATTCATTGAAATGTGTACATTTAAAACTGGCTGAAAATAAAATCAGATATTTACTTAGATTCAAAGATTGAATACGCTAAAATAAAACATTTAAGATATGTCATAATAAACAAAATAAACACATTGATTTATCTACTGTTTCTAATTGGTGCTGTATCTTTTATTTGGTGTTTTTACACATCATATTTCATAGGTAGTAAAACTTATTTACAGGTAAAAGAAGGACTACTAACTCCTGGCAAGTTTTTCTCTCATTTCAACAAGTCCTTCACTTAATTTACTGCCACAGCCATCAGCAAGTGGCCAAAGATTTCTTTACGTTTTACCTCTTTTCTCATTCTGGTAGGAAATATGCCTATAAGGAGCACACTTAAATATTGCAGGGAGAGGCAGCAAAATGCCTGAAGATGGAAAAGTGACCACAGGAATTTAGCTGGAACTGCTCTCTAACATCACTGAGCGAGAGCATATCAGAATCAGGGAAAGCCAACAGGAAAAGGAAGTTCTGGACAGACACACATTGACTCATTTATGAGTCCCTTCCTCATATAATTTTCGTGTCCTGTCAGACACTGCATTGAGTCAAAGAAATATGCCTCGAAGATGGCACCAAAATTCTTGACAAAGCAAAAGTAATGAATGCTCAAACATAACTTCAGAATATCCAGGTGGACTAGAGAGGTGCCCAGACTTAATACACTTATTAGCTACAAAGTTAGGTGAAAAGTCAGTTTTCAAACATTTCCACTGAAATAACCACATTTTTCTGATTATGAGATGAGGCACTTGTTATCTCCGTCAGAGAGGAGGGTAGGTCCCTGAATTCACACTGAAAATATGAAAGTGGCCACATCTGGAGGACTTGGACCCCACCCAAGCCTCATATTTACAATCCTTTGACAATCCAGTCCTTCTCTGGAGCCCATATGGAAGCTGTCAGAGCAAACCCACAGAGGATTGGTGACGATAGGCTGGACTCATCCAGGACTCACCCAGATACGTCCCATTGATCAATACAAAGCAACTGGAGGTCTGATGCCAAGTAATCTGGAAATGAAAATACAAATTATTTTCAGCCTACGATATACCAGAAAAGAGTTCACCTCCAAAGATACTCAGTAGTTGGTCTCTGGTTAGAAGGAAGGGCAGAGATGAAATATGCTGTAGGCTTCCAAATATTTGAACCACTTGTTTATAGAGACTTGTCCTACATATCATTTATAATTTGCCAGTGTTTTAGAGAATTCAGTGCATCTAGATCTCAAACTGAATAGGACGTTATTTAGTGTGTGTGTGTGTGTGTGTAATTTAGAAGTACTTGAGCACAGTGGCTTTTCTAATTGTTTAAATTTATAAGCAAACAAATAACCATGCTTTATAGACAAGCAATGTGTTAAGACTAAGCTTATGAATACAACTGTAATCAAACACATCTGCAACACTAATAAAGTGACACTTTTAAATATATACACACTAATTGTGTTGCAGGATAGTTGACATAAGTACTAAGAAGTTCACATAAATTACTGTCATTATTGTAAAGCAGGTGATCCAAAGTTTTGGTGTTCATTCTGTTAAGGTGTTAAGTCTTCAAAATTTGTAATCACAGTCAACTCTTTTCCATGACATCATCTTGTTTAAGGATGAAAGACTTAGAAGACAAGAATCAAAATTACAGGGTTTCTGGTTTGAAATCTGCAATACTTATTGAAGTTGAATGTCTTCTATGTGCTGGGCACTATGTGAGAGATGTTTTTCACGTTGTAATTTTCAGTACAACATAAAAACAAACAATCTAACAATAGGTACAGCCTAAGAAGTTAAATGTTATTCCAGAAAGTTATCTGTCACTGGACATGCTGAAGGAGGGAGGAAGGGCTGTGTGTGTTGTGTGAGTCAGATTTCCTTTATGGGTGGTGGTTATGCTTTGGTCAGAAACTGAACTAGATGATGTTGGAGGTCCTAACAGAAGATTATCAGATTCTACTCCTTGCATATCATGTGCACAGACACACAAAGAACTACATTCATATTGAAAGCATTTCAATGTAAATATTTTAAGATTAAGACCCTATACTGTCTCTCAAGAGTGAAGATCTCCTGGCCCACTATTACCCCTCTCCAGGCATCTCCAACCTCGGCCACCTCATCTCTATGTCTAAGAAAACTGAGTACTACCTCCTGGCTCTTTTCTCATTAACCCCTTCTTTGGCAGCTTATTCATTCCACAGGTACTTAGTGTATATCTGAGGCTTTTCCCTGGGACCCTACCGTGAGATAGACAAGCAGGTCCCTGCCCTCATGAAGCTCACCCCTTTCCTAGTCCTTGGCCTTCTTTCCCGGGTTCCCTCAGTGCTGAAGTACTTGAGACAATCCCAAAGCATGAACTGTCTGCCCCATAGGTGAAACCATGATTTTCAGAGGGGCAAGGGGGAAGAGGGGAGGGGTGTAGATGATTCAGATCACGGCTGGTTAGCCAAGAAGAGGGAGAACATGGCACACCAGCATCTAGCATGTGGGACTCTTGGGGCCAATAACTCACCAGGCAGGTGTTAGAGCCCATGATGAGGGGAAGAAAGGAGTTGTTGAGAGGTCAGTCATATTCAGACATTCTCATCTGGGTGAAAAGATCTCCTAGCAGTCAGTATATCTTAGCATAGTTCTTTGTTTTCCTTTCTAGGAAACCCCATTTTACTCTATATCCTGGAAGCCTCCCAGAACCTTAAACCTACAACCCTAAGTTTATGTTCAGACCCAACTGCAGGTTAGTTTCTCTTTCAGGACTGAAAATAAATCTATCTCTCCAACTATACCTAAAGGTCTTTAACTTAAGAAAAATGAGTATAAAAGACACACACAAGTCAAATCACCCTTAGACAAGATAGTACATGACTGGATCTTGTTCCTAATATCAGTGAGATACCTAATGTTATAACAAATGCCTAGATGGCAAGAGGGTATGAGGAGACCCATCCAGGGTGAATCCTGTCTGTAAGGAATCAAGGAGGTTTTGATTAGACTGCTAAAGGGGAAAGAAGAGGAGAGTTGAGGGCAGGTAGGATAATCAGAAACAAATTTTGCCTATGATGTAATTTTTGTGGATTTTTGTTTGTTTCTGTGTGTGTATCTTAAAGTAACAGTAAAAGTGTGAAAGATAAATAAGTGAATAAATGAATAAACAAACAAGTGGATGAATGAATAAATGATATCTCCAAGTCATATTCACAAATGGGGAAAGCTGAAGGAGATTGTGGATGGAGCTCATATGATCTAACCGCCTTGTGTGTTGTGTATGTAAATTCATGTCAAAACCTTCTTTAGAAGTTCTAAAATTAGCATTTGAAAAGGTATTTTAGAATGCCTACATGGTGGGTGGCCTTGGCTATCTGCAACTTGAGCGTTGAAGTTTTCAATTTTTACATAGCAACTCATGTCATGAAGTAGTGGGTATGCTACTGGGACACAAATATGAATGATGTGTCCTGTGAGGCAGGTATGAGTCGTGAGGGAGGCAAGTGTGTAGGAGTGAGTCACTTTGCTAGAGCTAGTCTTAGCTAAGCCAGAGCCCCACTTCCTCATGTGGCAGTATCTCCCTCCATTCCTATTGTTCATGTCACAGGTCCGATGGAGCTAGGAAAACGCCATCTTCTATGTCCTATTTAACATTGACCTTAGCAATAAATAAATAAGCAGAATTTCTGTGGACATGAAGAGTACATGAAAAGGCTGTGGAACATGATGTTTCCCACGAAGAAAACTAAAGGCATCATATCATTTAAAGAAAAGATTGTCAAAGGCAGTGGTAGCTGGAATCTGTAACATGAATAAGTCCACTGTATGCTCTCTCCGAAACCAAGAAAGTTACATTTGTGAAACTGTCTTAGCAAATGCTCTAACAAATGCAAAATTTTCTCTTTCAGTGAGTGATAAAATATTAGCAAAAGGTAAAAGAGTAACTTGGAATATGGGGCTGTACATAAGGAACATGATTTTTAATAGAAATGTGATTTAATAGGAATGGAATTTAACATTTTTATAAATGGCTATATATAATCAAATATAATAAGATAATCATTTTATGCTATGTATATTGCAATTTTTAAGAAGGTAAAGAGAGTTCTTGATATCTTTTTATATACTATGTTTTGTAGAGAAAAATCATTAAGATTTGTTTTGCATTTAGAGAAATTTTGTAATCCTGGAAAATTTCCCCTCAAGATTGCAACAGCTTCTGATACTGCTATAACTCTGAGATATTTTCAGACACAAGAGGATTATCCACCAAGTTAATGAGAACAAACTTAGGTAAGTTAATTGAGAGTATTTTTCTCTATTTAGTATTTATTCATTCACCAAACACAAAACACTTATTTAAGGTGATTACTGAATTTCCAGAACCTTGTCTCTTTGAAGGTCAGAGTTAAGATCAATTCAATTTATTTTGACAAAAATTTGTGCACCATCAACAATGTACCAAGTACTCTGCTAGGTGCTGGGGATACAGCAATAACTCTTATTTATTTCCCTTTATGGGCAATATTCTAAAAAATAGTCTGGTTGGAATTGTTGGAGTTGATTCACTAAAGAGAAGACATGCCATAGTATTTCCTTTTTGAACCACTCTTTTCCATTTGTGGTAGAGACTGCTCATTCCACTAAACCTCATCTTCATTGGCAAGTACCACTAATTGGCATTCTCTGTCACTAAGATGGACTTAGACAACCATAAGTGGAGATCTGGAATGTTTAGGAGAACCATCATCGGACAGCTCATGCATGGTGGCTCTGAAGTCATCCAACTGTACTATGGGGGTGAGATGGAGTCATATTTGCATATTTCTCCCACAAGATTCCATTACAAATGACCTATGATGCAGCAAAAGAGAAAAAAAAAAAAGATTATTTGAGCTGTCCAGGTAGGAGATGCCACATATAATAGATTGCATCACTGTTCCTGATTTTTTTTACTTTATAAAATGTTTTATTAACAAAAACACAAACTTTGAGAAACATGGTGCTTTGTAAAAACCTAAGAAACTCTTTTGCAAAGCACTGATTGTGCAGACCATGTTTTCCAGACTTTTCTCCAATTACCAGTTTATGATATCAGTCATAGCTACTAAATTCAGAGGGGTCTTATTTCTCACTGCTTGCATTTTAAAGAAAATGCACTAAGGAACATTGTAAACCACTAATATTTACAGCAGCAAAAAATAATAAACTCATAATAAAATGCATTCTGGCTATGTTCCAGCATAATTCTGTGTTATTAATGGTCTATGTCTTGCTTACAGTAGATGCCTAAAAAACATATAAAGACCAAGAACTTCAACTGCATTGTGTATACTGTTTTCCTCAGTTCTTACTAATGCCGATTTTAAACAGAAACTTTAGATAATGATTCAGAAACCATGGTATGATATTGCAGTGTGGTAACTTTCATCCTGAAGAAAAATCCCAATGACTGAGATAACTTGTTTTCCAGGTACAAAGCATATAAAACTAGGCTCAGAGGCAAATAAAAAGTCAATAACTGCTTTCTCTGGGAGACCATTATTTATCCCCTACCTTTGCCATATGACTTGCACAGCCTCCCTCTGGGAGCATAGTGCCCCACCCCACGGACAGCTGCCTTGGCCATGTGATTTGTTCTGTCCATTAATTGTGAGCCGAAGTGACTTTTGTGTCATCTAAGCAGAAACATTAAGAGCTGCCATGTGGTCACATAGCCCAGATAGGAACTGCTCCTTCAGCCAGATCTTAAAATGAACAATTCAGGGTGCAGAGCTGTAGGCTGCAGCAGAGTTGCAGCCCACCTGCACAACAAGTAACCTGAGGGTCCTGCCTGCACTAAACTGTAATGTGAGCGAGACCTAAAATGTATTTGCTGTGACCCATTGACATTTAGGAGCTGTTATGGTAGCATTACAAATTGAAAATTAATTGATAAACCACATAAAAATGTACATGTTATTAATAAAACCTAACTTTATTAGCTTGTGGATATCATCACACCAGTTTTATTTCATTAGTTTATCATACTTTATTTTGTTTTATTTTGTATTATTTTATTTTATTTAGCTAACTCTTTGGTCATTTTTCTGCCATTAATAATAGGAAGCCTAGTGTCTTTCCTTTGAGGTATCCAACTCAACTCTATCATTATCCTTCAAATTGCCCAACAATCTTAGACATTTATGGAGTACAAAGAGGGCCATTCCTCTAGGCAGAGAAAAAAAAACATTAAAAACTTCCAGTCAGCCCATTAGCATTCATGTTTCCATCACTGCCACATAGTGCAGTTATTAAAGAGAAGATCTGCCCAGTTCAGTTTTTGTCCACTGATGCCATGGTACATTGTTGACCTGAGATCTCTATCATGGGCACTTCTCTCTTTCAATTCACGTTCATTTGCTCAGCCACTTTTCCACAAAACACAATTACATGCTGTGCTGTAATTAGCCTTTTTTCTTTAGCCCTTAGCCTTATGTTAAGTTTAAGCCACCAGACCCCATATACACTTTGCTTTATGGGGATTTCCCTTTGGATCCTGATGTTCTTTTTAACCAGCGGACTCCAATCCACCAATCTGCCATGAGAATGCCAATCAATATTACCCTAACATTGAATCATAGAGACAGTTTCAGATTTGCCCTATGACCTGCAAAAAAATGGTCCCTTGACAGGCACTGTCAAACCCCTAGTACACTGAGATGAATGATCATGTCTCTGCATATACAGAAAGGTAGATGGAAGCATCTCTCGAGTTTTAAAAATTGTACTTTCTCACATTAATATATATCAGTCCTGTTCAGTCTTAACACCTACATCACTGATGCATCTTCAGAGTTTAGCAGTGACTAACATATTAGGTGTTCAATAAATATGAGTTGAATAAATGGGAGAAATATCAATTATGAAGCAACTCAATAACATCAGAAACAATCTAGTATTTTCCCATTTAACCTTTCTTTATATAAAGTAATTTCTCCAATTTCCTACTTCTTTAATTGACTTTTT
>JAQZBX010099821.1:0-11440 GCA_029593785.1 Cabassous unicinctus
AAACTGTAGGGCAAAACCTGAATGAATATAGAAGTTTGTGAATATTTGCAGAAAAGGAAATTTATTTGATGTGGTCAAAGTTAGGTAAGATTCAATGGGCTTTTTATAAGATTTTTAGGAGCTTTCCTATCAAACAATATACTAATCTTGGTTTCTCTCTGTTAAAATTACGTAATGTCCTTGGATTATTGATTTACTCTTAGTAAGAGGTTATAATTTTTTTCTCTTCTGAGAATCAGTGAAAAAGGCTGAGATTTCTGTGCCTTATCAAAGTAGTTTCTTGACCTTTAAACAATCATGCTACTGCCCCTAACAACTCTTATTTTTATTGATACTTTGGTTATTTAGAAATAACCAAACAAGTGTTTCACAGCAACCCATGATCCTAACTGTGTTCAAACTTTGACAACTCTTACCATTTTACTTCCCCCAAATCAAGTCCTAGATAATGTCATTTTGGTTTCTTTTTCAGACTTCACATTTAGAAGGTTTGTTTTAAACCTTACTAAAATAGACCTGATCAGACTTTAAAAATTACAGAAAATTAACTTTAGTATTCATATCTCCCAGTTTAAATGAGACTCTCCAAGGGACTAAAATTGAACATTCATCCCTGTAAATGACACATCCCTATAAACGACACATCCCTATATGACTATAAATTGAAACTGACAAAGGGTTAGGATCAACCGGTCCCAGAAGCTAATGACTTCAGAGGTGTACAGCTTTACCCAAGATCACAGAACAAGAAATCAAAGACTTTTCCCATTTGGTCTCCATATCTTGTGATATTGTTATCACCTTTGGATTTTCTTTTACCAATTGTAGCAGTTTGATATTGTTTATGAATTCCAAAAATAGATATTGGATTATGTTTGTGAACTGGTTTGTTCCTCTGGGTGTGATTCCCTTTGATTGTATTAGATTCAGCTGAGATACCTTTGATTAAATTATGTTAAGATTAGGGCTTTGATTCGACCATGTCATTAGGGCATACAGGGTTGATTCCCCACCCACTTGTCCCTGCCCCCTTGGTGGGCTATTTAAAGGGATAATCAATCAACGAGGCAAGAGAAGTAGATACACCGAGAAGATACACAGAGGATCCTGTGGCCTGGGAAGAGAGATGAGCCTGATAGTTTACAGTTGAGTTTGTGAAGAAAACAGAGCAGCTGAGCCTGGAAAGAAATGAGCCCCAGGACTATGCCAGACTATAGCTGAGATAGGAAGAAGCTGGGACCACAAAGCCTTAAAAGGAAAGAGGAAGGCTGAACCCTCACAGACATCTCCCACCATCTTCTTCAACACGTGGCAACAGACTTTGGGTAAGGAAGTAACCTTGAGTTGGACTCTTGAAGGCCTTGTGACTGTAAGCTTCTAACCCAAATAAATACACTCTATAAAAGCCACAGAGTTCTGGTACTTTGCATGAGCACCCATTTGGCTGACTAATACAGGGAGTTACAAGCTTGTGGATGTTGTTTAAAATGAAGGTACTAGACTACCTTGGCAGTGAGTGTATCTACAGAAGTGGCATGAAGACAGAGATACAAATTGACTCAATATTTAGAATTTGGAAAGGGAAGGAGGAGTCAGCCAAAATTGTGCTGGTCCTAGTAATATTTTATGGGGTTTACACATAGGGGAATTTTGCTGTTCTCGTTCCATATGTACCATTATGCTGAGACTTTCCATTGTTCCTCCACTCCTTTGGGCAGAGCTGCCAAATTGTCCTGCAATGGCTCCTTCTGAGGTTCTGTTGTCCCATCACTGCTCTCAACTTCATTTCTGGAACCATAGATAATATATTTTAATACTTTTTTTTTTTTTAAGATTTATTTATTTTTATTTCTGCCCTGGGAACCTAGCCCAGAGCCTCCCATATGGGAAGGAGGCACCTCATCGCTTCAGCCATCTCTGCTCCCTGTTTTGTTGTGCCTCTCATTGTGTTTTCTCACTGTGTCTCTTGGTTGCATCATCTCACTGCATCATCTTGCTGCATCAGCTCACCGTGCCAGCCCATGAACACTGTCTTGTTCATCTTCTTTAGGAGGCACTGGGAACTGAACCCGCAACCTCCTGTGTGGTAGGCAGGACCCCAGCTGCTTGAGCCACATCTGCTTCCCTTTGCTCCACCATAACAAGGGTTAATGGATTATTACACTGAAGGGTACACTCATCCACAAGCTCTGATTCCTAGCACCTCTCCACTGAAGGCAGGTGTATTAGTCAGCCAAAGGGGTGCTAATGTGAAATACCAAAAATGGGTTGGTCTTTATAAAGGGTATTTATTTGGGGTAGAAGTCCACAGTTACCAGGCCATAAAGCATAAGTTTCTTCCCTCACCAAAGTCCATTGTCATGTGTTGGAGCAAGACAGCTGCCGACATTTTGCCCAGGGTTCAGGCTTCTTGGGTTCCTCTCTTCCCAGGGCTGCGTTTCTCTCCGGGCTTAGCTCCTGTTTCCTCCACAAGGTCAGCTGTAGGCAATCAGGTGAACGGTTCGCTTCTCTTCTCCTGGGACCTTCTTTCCAACATCAAAGCTGCTTCTCAAAGACTGCTTCAATTCTGTTCTTTGCCTTGCCTTTTATACTCGATTCCCTACCCACCAAAGGGGTGGGGCTCAACGCCCTAATCATAACCTAATCATGCCCAGATTAACAGATCAGTTTACAAGCATGATCCAATTATATTTTCGGAATTCATAATTACATCAAATTGGCCAACGGTTACAGCAGGGAAGGAGGCAAGCCTCTTTGTTTCAATCAGATTATTTTCAGTCTCCCTTATGGCTGGGAATAGTAGCCCAGCTGTCCACGAGGAAGTGATACTCATCAAGCCTAGCCCTCTCTGATTCCCAGTCTCACAGTGTGAGAAGGGGAAAAGGTTGCCAACAGGACATGGTTGTCCCTTATATATCTATAACTCTGTAAATTGGCTTTCAGCACCAAGGACCTTCCTATAACCTCCAAGTCATCTTACTCTCAGCCAAGAAGTAGATAGTTTCTGCAGTTAACACAGTTCATGTTAACAGCCTGCTAGAGTCAAGTACATACCACCCTGGGTTGTTTGGTCATGATCTTACATGCCCTGTTTCGTTAAGCATGTCACTTTCCTGGGCTGAAGTCAATAAGCCTTCCTAAGGTGAGCCTCTCTTGGCTGGGTTTTCTAGTGTTTAGAGACTAACTTTGTCTAGTTTAATCCAGGAAAATAAAATTTTTTACATGGTTTCTGGTTTTACTCCAAGGAACAGTTAAGCTATGTATTTTAGCCCTCATTTCAGAGATAATAAAATTTCTGTATTTCTGCAAATTGATCCTCCTGGTCCAACCCAACCTGCTCTCCTAGTTAGGGTCCCAAGAGGAGTGCTTTTTAAGAATCTCTTCTCCTGCTCAGAACCTTTGAGACAAAATCCTGTTTATTATCTCTGGCCTTGGTCAGCTTCTCTAAACTTTCTTTCAGGCTTCTGTTTTGAATAGTCTCTTTCCTCTTTCATTTCCTAGTCATTTTTTTTTCTTCACATTTTCTGGCCCATCCCACCTTCAGCAAGCTGTGGTCAATTATTTCTATTTTTCCTTGTTTTCTGTCAAACAATTTTTGGAATACATTACCTAGGAATTAAAAAGAAAGTATATTCACTTAAGCATATACCAAACAGCTATGACCTACGGTAAAAGGAGATAACCAAACAATTAAACATCATTACATGATGGAGATTGATGCCATCCTGGACTGTAAATTAGAAGGTTGGGTCATTATTTTGGCTCTTTCACTTTTAAGTGTGTGACCTTGGGAAAGCCACTTAATTTCACAGGGCCTTAAGATCCTTATTTGTAACATGACCTCTAATACCCATCCTGGTCAAATATTCTATGATTTTAAAGATCTGTAATGCAAAGTTAATTTAGTGAAGTCAACCATATATTCTTCAGTTAAAAGAAAACTCATGTTGAACTAAAGAAAAGGCTTATTTGGCTCCAGCTCACAGTTTATCTCTCAGCCTAGGCACCTGAATACAAGTTAAAATATGCCAACCTCTGTTCCTATGTGTATCAGTTAGCTGTTGCTATAATAATGCAGTGTAACAATCACACAATCTCAGTGACAAACAACAATATTTAACTTATTGTTAAATAAGTGCACCTGTTGGGATAGGCTGGGAATTGACTGATCTAGGCTGTGTCTGGCTTGGAGACTTCCATGTTGCTCCATGAGTCTCTCATCTTCTTTTTGGAACTAGCAAGATAGCCTGAATATGTTCATCTCATGGTGATGGCTGAGAATAAGAGAGCAAGCCTGTGTTAGTTTCCTAACTGCCAAGACAAATGCCATGTAGTGGGTTGGCTTAAAACAATGGGACTATATTGGCTGACAGTTTTGAGGCTAGGAGAAGTTTAAAATCAAGGCGTCATCTAAAAGATGCCATCTTCCAGAAGACTGTGGCGTTCTGGGGCTGGCTGTCAGCAATCCTCCATCCTTGGCTTTTCTGTCACACGGCAATGGACATGGTGGCCTCTCCTGGCTTCTTCCTTCTCTTCTGGGTTCTTCTAATGTTCAACTTCGCTGTTCCCTCTGGCTTTGTTCAGTATGACTTTCACCCTGCTTATAAAGGACTCCAGAAATCCACATTAAAGCCCAATCTGATTCATTTGGACCATGCCTTAATTGAAGTAACATCACAAAGAGATCTTATGTAAAATGGGTCCAGACCCACAGGAATGGATTAAGTTTAAGAACATGTTTTTCTGGGGTACATAGTTCTAAGCCACCACAAAGCCCAATCATGCAAGCACCTTTCAAGCCTTGGGTCATGCTCAGGATATTCCATTGTTTTAAGCAAATTACCCAGACAAGCCCAAAGTAAATGGGTGCCCATGGTGCCGGTGGGTAAGGAAATGAATAGTTCTAAACAACAATGTCATCAAACACACTGTGCTTTGGAAATGAGTGCAATAAATTCCTTATGTATGGCTTCTTACGCAGTGAAAAAGAAGGCAGTGATGAAAACATGCAGAAAACCTGAGGGACTTAGATCTAGTGTTGCTACTGTTCTTCCTGTGGGACATAACGGAATCCACTTCTGGAGAAAAAGGATGATGATTTGAGGCAGGCTCTATGAATTCACTTGCATGCAATTTAAGGTGCAGGTGAAACTCATTTTGGTCAATTAAGAGGTGTCAAGCTCACAGCACTGCCTGAAAGCCCCCTGGAGCCCCTCTACTTTACAGATTTGTAAAATGTTTCTCTAAACCACTGAGTGCCCATTCATGAATTAGCAACTGCCTACACTATTCGAGGGGGAGATGAGATTTAAATGCTGAGTAGAACTAAATGATCAAAAGAGAGTATTGCAAAGAAAAGCTAATGCAAAAAATGTCAGAGACATGATAGTTTGAAAAATTACATAGACTTATGTTTTACTGAAAAATTACACAGACTTATAGTTTACTGTAAAACCACCTATCTCTTTGTGGATACAATCTAAACATCTCCCAACTCTGCCACTTTTTACCACTTTTTGATATATCTACTTGTATTCACATCTCCCAATAAAATCATATAAAATGGGATGTGGGTGTAGCTCAGTGGTTGAGCACCTGCTTCCCATGTAGGAGGTCTAGGGTTCAATTCCCGGTACCTCCTAAAGAAATAAAAAATTAAAATAAAAAAATCATATGAAACAAAAACAAAGTAAAATTACACTGACTTCTACACAAATCACTGATGATTAGTTGTATTAAATAAAAATAACTGTACACATGAAACAACAGCCATATTTGGAAGCTGGTTTTATTTTTTTTTTAATAAGTAATGAGGAATTAGGGCAGGTGGCTATTAACTTATTTTTCCATTTATTGAACTGTATCATTTATCAATTGCTGTGTAACAAATTATCCCTAAACTTAGAGGTTTAAAATAATTACACTTATTATCTCACATAGTGCCTGTGGGTCAGGAATTCAGAAGAGGCTTAGCTGGGTTGTTCTGGCTCTAGATCTATCATGAGGTCCCAGTCAAAAGGTGAGCTGAGGTTGCAGAGATCTGAAGCCTTTACTGGGGGCTGGAGAATGTGCTTCCAAGGTGGCCCACACACGTGAATGACAAGTTGATGTTTGCTATTAGTAGGAGGCCTTAGTTCCTTGACATGTGGAAGTTTTGGTAGGATTGCTTGAGTGTCCTTACAACATGGCAACTGGCTTCCCCCCAGGGCAAATGATCAAAAAGAAAACAAGGCAGAAGCTGCAATGTCTTTTATTACCTACCTTGGAAGTCACACTTTGGTCATTTCTGCAAGTTTTTCTTATATCAGGGCTGTGACTCACTCTCCCTCTCAGGATAAGGCAAGTGCAGAGTTAGCATTTCCATGACCCTAAGTGTGAATACTTCCTTAGATTTTGGTCTTAGGTGCCTCACTTTCCTCACTCTAGTTTTGGCCCTAGATCAGGCAGGGGAGCTATATGCAGTGTCAGAGAGAACTATAAAAGGGCATGAATGACAGGACACAGGAATTATTGGGGACCCTGTTGGAGGCTGGCCACCATAAGAACTAAGAACCTAACCAAGGATTATGATCAATGAGATGGGACTTCCACTAGTTCAGTAGTTTTCAATCTTTTCTGAACCTTTGAATCATCTGGAGGGTGCTGATACCTGGGCCCATCTCAGAGATTCTGATTTAACTGGTCTGGAATGGGGCAGCCATGATATTTTTAAAAACTCTTAAGTGATTTTCATGAGCACCCAGTGCTAAGTACACTGTTGAATGAATTAAAGATTCCTTTGGAGACTGACGTTCACACAGAATCTGCCTGTCATTGTATCTGCCAACAACATCTGTTCTTCCCTCTTGGGGTGGGAGAAGGTAGGAGTAGGTTGGGGAGGAAGGGGGATCAGTAATTTATTCACTCACAAGTTATTGTTGACTAGAGAGCAGGTCTGGCTGGCTAGATTTCTTCTCCATCACCTAAACAATCTGGTTCAAGTATTTTGTGAAAGATTTCTAGGAGCATGGTTAATTCCTCAACACTCATTTGTTTTCAGGTCTTTACCTGTTTCATGACAGGTCAAAACAGGCAGGTAGAATGAGCCGGAAAGTCCCCAGATGAAAAAGAGCATTATGGGAATTAAAAGGTTGGATTGGGTTAGGCTGCCTGTTTACCTTTCTAACCATTTGGTAATGGTTCGATGCTCATGGAAGCACACACACACACACACACACACACACACACACACACACACAAAGCACACAAAGCTGAGAATGAGACCACTCTTAGCTCACACAATTTTAGAGGTGAGTGGTGTCTTATATCTACTAGGCTACTTGGATGTTGTCTAGTTATCTCTCTGATCCTTACTTCATTCTGACTCCTGGGGCAGGAATCTGGGCTAAACATAATGGGAGGAAGGTGGAATGAAGATTTGAAATATGGCTCTTGTGAAAGTTGTTCTGTTTTCTTCAGAGGAAAATAAACTACAGAATTCCCAGCACCAAGACTAGCCACATGTCTGTTATTTGGATCTCTTTCTATGACTTTCTTTCACATTTTCTTCTTCTTGGAATTTTCTTAGGGAATCTAATAAAACCTCAGAGATTATCAAAATGTTGACAAACAGTTTAGAATGTTGGAAGGTACTCAAAAAAGAGGATCTGGTATGGGCATATGCTTGAAGCCATTGCTGTCATCAAAATCAGAGAATTAAAATGAAAAACAAAAACATTGCAAATATTTTTTAACAGTAGCAGTCAAATTTTCACCTCTTGCATAAGCAAGACAATCCGAACAGATTGCACTGGGTGTGGGCACCACCTTTCTTCTTAGTCTTGTTTAAATTTCAGGTATATGCAGATGAAAGAGGAAGAATTGCTAGGAAAACAGGTCATTCACTTCTGACATCCATTTCAGCTGCAGCAGAGGCTTGCCTGGAGGGCAATTATATTAAAAAGCACAATATCTACCTTCTCAATAGCATTCCAGCAGGGCTCTGCTGCATGACCAAGTCTCAAAGGACTATAGTGTCTCCATCTCATGATAAGGCAGATTACTTTCAACGGACTCTTGAATGCAAGTGTACTTGATGGGAGGTGGTGGTGGCTTGAAAGGTGGGGGTCTTTCCATGCTAGAAGAAAACAATTCTTTTTCAATGCTATGAATGTGAGGGGTGATTGAAATATATATTTATTTATTGAGGAGACAGAGTGGTGAGAAAGAGATATGCCTCACTAGTTCTCTTGGAATTTTTCCTGTCTTACCCTTCTCTAACCTCTGCTTGCTAGTC
Source organism: Cabassous unicinctus (assembly GCA_029593785.1). Classification (NCBI taxonomy): domain Eukaryota; kingdom Metazoa; phylum Chordata; class Mammalia; order Cingulata; family Chlamyphoridae; genus Cabassous; species Cabassous unicinctus. The sequence continues at coordinate 8,276 of JAQZBX010099821.1, forward strand.
TATCAGCCATTTGAATATCAAAATCATACCATTAATTAATGTTTACAAAGTATTTTATTATTTGTAAAGCATTTTATCATGACATTATTTAATTTGTATCTGTGAATTGGGTATTATTTTCTCCATTTTACAAATAAAACGGACTCAGAGAGTTGAAGCTACTTGTTCAAGAGAATCAGACTAGCAATTCAAATCTTTCAACCACAAATTATACTTGATATGGCAGATGCCCCTTAATAGAAGAAACTTTTCTTTTAATGGATGAAAACATTCTTCCAGAGACAGAATTTTAAAATTCTAGGACTTAAAAGAGAAGTTTTTCAAATGGCCTCTTTGCCAACCCCATCATCCCCAACTCTCACCCCCATACTTATTGAGTACTGTGAAGACAGAGTAGAGGTGCAAAGTAAAGCTTTTTTGAGTCACTGAATTGAGCAGGTGCTGGCTGGAAAATACCAGAATCCCTTCTGTTTGAACTGATAATTATTCTTAAAGTTGTCCATGTTAAAAGCACTATTATGTGTTATCACAACTCATCTCTTTGTCTAAATGCATCGAGCAGCCAGAATGGTGTGGGATTTAGCTCCACCTATTTTGATATCAAAAAGGTTTTCTGATTTTCTGATTTTCCTGGTTTTCTGATACTTTAATGAAGACTTAATGCATAACAAAAGACGAGTACAATCTTATGCAACTTGCATTTTGATTTTTCTAAATGATCATTCAGAGAAATTATTAATTTCTCAAGGTTATGTGGTAGCCAAGGAATAGTCCTTGGACAAGAACCCAGAATTTCTGACTACTAGTTTAGTGTTTTGTTCACCATGAAACACTCTGCACATGGTTACAGAGCCTTCTGAGGATATCCTACAAAAAGCGAAGAGGATGTGCACAATGGTCAATGTTATCTTAGATAGCAGTGGTAAGATTGAGATAAAAGATCAGCTGTATATTACATGGTCTTCTTCAATCACGACCTAATCCAGATTGAGCCAAAATAGTCAAATTAGAAAAGTGGGCTTGAAGTTACAGGCCACTTCAGACTGCTGAGTGGAGGGAGAGAGAGAGAAGAGTTTTGGAAAATATTTCAATAAGACAAAAAAAGAGGTAGCCCAATGAATATTTTCTCCCCCTTGGGGACAAAAGAAAAGGATAGTAAAAGCCCACTCTGCTGAAAAGGAGCTGGAAATCTCTTACAACTACCTTTCTCACCCAATTTCACACCTGAACATTTAGGCCCAGCTGGGCCCAGGAAGTTCACAGATGCATGAAAACGAAAAACAAATGAAGGTAAAAAGAAAAATCAGTTTTAGTTTTGGGGTGAGGTGAGACTCAATTCTCATTTCATGCCCACTGGCTTATTCCACCATCGATGAATGTCACAGGCTGAACAGCCCAATGCAGAGAAGGTACCCATCAGTTTTGCATTTAATACAAACTGTGTGGTTCTGTGTGGTTTCTAAGACTATATATGTCTCTGAGCCAGATTTCCTCAGTAAACTATGAAAGGGATTCTGTATAGTAATAATATTTAAAATGCTGAGTAAATATCTTTTATTGAAAATTTTCTATTCATATATATATATCAATATTATACTCACATTTCTTTTTGATATTCGCACCATTTTCTCACTCCCAGACCAAAAATTACCAGGCAGAAAAAGAGCAAAGCTGCTACAATCACTGGCCAGGACATTCCATCTTTGGGCATATTAGACACAGTACCTGAAAGGGTCATGAAGAGAGAAGAACCTTAATTTCAAACTTTTGTACTTGCTTGGAAAACAGAATTGATAATTATTTCCCCCACTTGAAAGATGTTGTCTCCAAGGACCCTGGGGCGTTCATTTACCAAGCTCTGTGGCCATACCTATGCCTTTTAATCATTTTTGTTTTTGAATTTATGCAATTATTATTATTTTATATGAGCTTCTTTCCTATTAGACTGTTCCAGAATTTATCTTTTATTTTCTTTCATTTTCCCAAGGCCTTGGATAACTTCTGGCACATTGCACCCAACAAAATATTATTTGTAAGAATGAATATGCAGCTATGCTAAGCTTTAAATTTGTGTTCTAAATATACCCCAGCAAAGAAACTTAATAGGTGAAATAATGGTCTCATTTTGGATTTTCTTATTCTTTAAGGAGTCCTTAAATATTTTATGAAAAATATTAGTGCGTGAGGAGGAGGAAGAAAGTATAAAAAACCTTATAACATTCCAAAGGCCTGAAAGTCCAAAGCCACCTAGGCTCGGCTAACACCTATGGCATTGTATTGCTCAAGACACTATAAGTCAAAGCTTTCATTTCAATGTTAGTCAAGGACTTATGTCCAGGGTAGAGATTTTCTAAGACTTTTATATCTTCTTCCCTCTTTTTCTTGCCTTCTCCCCTTATATGTTTGAACAATACAAAGGTAAGAAGGGACAAAAGATAAGACTGAAACCAGTTAGTTTTGCTCTTTCTATGGTGTGTAAGGGGAGGAAGTTGAAACTAAATGACTAGCTAAAATGATATTGGTAGGTGATCAATAAATTGATTTTTTGTATCCATGCTGAATATACCCATACTCTGTTCATTTCATTTCTAGCTGTTGGACACCAATTCAAGCCATATGAATCAGACTCTCAAATATTGTGGATTCTAGACACAAAAGCTTTTAATGGTTAATTATGTACCCTACTAGAAATTTTCTATGCATATGTGAGCCTATATAGGTGACAGGAATATGTATCCCTATAGTGTATATACAAATGGGGGCATAATACATAACTTTTCTGTTCCTTGCCTCTTTCTCTTAAAAAAAAAAAAAAAAAAAGTTCTTGGAATACTTTCCACTACAGTGCTCAGAGATTTACTTCATTTCATTAAATGACTGGAAAGTTTTCCAATGTATGGAAAACTTTTTTAATTGGCCTCTTATTGTTAGATGCTTAAATTGTTTCCAGGCTTTTGTTATTTCTAACAACATTCCAGTGAAATCCCTAATAAAATATAGATTTTATAGATCTTTAGATTACTTATATCATTTGGGCAAAGAGTACATTTCTGAGTCAGAATTATTTGGATTGACTTTCTTTCATTATTTCAACTATTTCAACTAGATTATAAACTGTTTGCAAGTGGAGACTAGGTCTTTAGTCCCCTTCCTCCCCCCCCCCCC
>JAQZBX010099822.1:0-11430 GCA_029593785.1 Cabassous unicinctus
GTCTTGGCATCTGGCTTACTAAAGTATTTATTCTGGGTGCAGGTTTTATCTTTAGTTTAGGGCCTCTTGCCCTTCACCCTTGCTGGCTGTGTAGTAGGAGCCAAGGATGTAGTTGGTGCTATAAGCTGTGGAGGCTCAAGCTACCCCCATTGCCCCAAGGACCAATGAAGCTTCTCCCAACTTTCTCCTTTGCCAGCAGTAGGGACAGAGCCACAGCTGTGTGGAATAATCCAACACATGCATGTCTAGACTGTAGTTGCCCAGAGAGACTGATAAAGCTTCATGCCCCTTTCTCCCCTGTCTGGGGCTGGGATGGAGCTGCATATGTAGGCAGCAGTCTGTGGAGTGCAGATCCAAGATGACCGCAGTTGCCCCAGTAGACTTCTAATTATTCTGGCTGTGCCAGCTAAATGTACCTGCAGTTACCTGGATAGGCTGGTGCAGGGTTCGTCAGCTTCCTCCCTGCCAGAGGTGGGGCTGAAGCCTAGGCCAGGGCTGCAAGCCAATCTGGGTTAAAGAAACCAGTCTCTACCTTCACTGTGATTTTCAGTCAGCCTGGCTTCCCCTCATGCTGGGGGTACTGTCAAAATGGTGGCTACCGGCCTCCTTCTGACTTGGACAGGCTCAAACTTTAGCTGTTCTTAGGATTATGCTTTGGCCTGCCAAATTTATTAATAAGTAGCCAAAGTTGGTGCCCAACCATCTCTTCCTCCCCCATTTTTCAGAAATGGAGCTTTCAATTCCAGTCATGGAACAGCTCCTGAGATGGGCTGTGCCTGCCGTGGAGAATTGGCACTGGCCTCCATGGCGTGGAGTGCTCTACTTATGAATCTTCTCTGCTGATGGGCAGTCTCCTCCTTCCATTCTTTCAACGATGTTGTAGGATGCACTTCTGGTCTCCTGGAGCCCCCAGACCATTGCTCTAGATAGGTCTGGGTGATCACCAACAGCCCCATAGCAAGAGCTCTGATTCTCAGAGCTCCTCACTCTGCAGCAATCTTGCTGGTTGTCTTTCTGTTGTTTTTAATTAAACATTTTATTTTGAGATAATTATAGATTAACATGCAGTTTTTAGAAATAATTTAGAGATTCTATATACCATTTAATCAATCTCCACACTGAAAACATTTAAATAAACCTTAGTGCAATATTAACACCAGGATACTGGCAGTGTTAAAGTCACACCCAATACCACAAGGCTCCTTCAGGCTGCCTTTAAATAATTTCATACATCGTATCCCCAACACCTCCTTACCATCTGGCAGCCACAAATGTGTCCTCTGCTGCTATTATTTTGTGATGTCAAGAATGTTATATAAATGAGATCATACAGTATGCTATTTTCATTAGAAAAATTATGGTTTTATGTAACAATCAATGATGCATAAAATACAAGATTCCCATACACTACCCTATTATTAACACTCTACATTGGTGTAATGTATTTCTTACATTTAAGGAGAGCACATTTTTATAATTGTACTATAAGCTGTAGTCTATGGTTTAACTTAGAGTTCACTATTTGTGTTGTGCATTTCCATGTTGTTTTTGCTTTTTAAATTTCTAATCTAGTGCCATATATGCAAAATAACATTTCTGTTTTTAACTACATTCACATATATATTTCTGTTCTGTTAATTATGCCTACAATGTTGTCCTACCATCTCTACTATCCATTACCAAAACTCCATTATTCCCAATAGAAAATTTGTACATTTTAAGCCTTAAATTCCTAAAACTTTTGCCCACCCCAACTCATGGTAACATATTTTCTAGTTGCTGAGCCTTTGTCTTTGCTTATTCTAAATATTTCCTACCAGTGAGATCATTTAATATTTGCCCTTTTGCATCTGGTATATTTTACTCAACAGGACTTTTTCGAGTTTCATACAGGTTGCATGTATCAGAAGTTCATTCATTTTCTATGGGTGAAAAATATTCCATTGCATGTATATATCATATATTTTTATCTGTTTATCAATTGTTGAACACTTGGGTTATTTCCACCTCTTGCCAATTGTGAATAATGCCATTATGAACATAAATGTGCAAATATATGTTCCATTCAAATCTCTACCTTCATTTCTATGGGATATATACTGAATAGTGGGATGGCCAGGTCATACAGTAGTTCTATACTTAGTTATCTAAGGAACTGTCAAACCATAATCCACATGGTTATGTAGCACCATTTTATATTCCCACCAGAAATGAGTGAATGTTCCTATTTCTCCACATCCTTTTCAACACTTGTTATTTTCTGTTTTTATAGTAGCCATTCTAATGGTTTTGAAATGGTATCTCATTGTGGTTTTGATTTGCATTTCCCTGATGGCTAAATGATGTTGAACATCTTTTCATGTGCTTTCTGGCAATTTGTATATCTTCTTTGGAGAAATGTCTATTCAAATCCTTTGACCATCTTTATATTAGATTGTTTGCTATTTTGTTGTTAAGTTTAAGGATGTCTTTATATATTCTGGGTTGTAATCTTTTCTTGGATATATGATCTCCAAATATTTTCTCCACCATTGTATAAACTGCCATTTTATTTTATTGATAAAGTCATTTGAAGAACAAATTTTTTAATGTTCATGAGGTCTCATTATCTATTTTGTTGTTGTTGCTGTGTTTTGGATATAAAATCTTAAGAAGTCATTGCTTAACACAAAATCCTGAAGATGCTTCTCTGCATTTTCTTCTGAATATTTTATAGTTTTTGCTCTAATATTTAGGGTTTTGAGCCATTTTGAGTTCATTTTTTATAAGGTGTAAAGTAAGGGGATCCTCATTTTTTTTCTTTTACACATGGAGTTCCACTTTCCCCAGCACAATTTATTTATGGGACTATCCATCCCTAATAGACTGGTCTTTGCCCCTTTATCAAAAATCAGTTGGTCATAGAGTTATGAGTTTCAGAGCTCTCATTTCAATAGCATTTGTCTATATGCTCACCCTTGTGCCAGAACCATTCTACTTTGTTTAATGTGGCTTTGTAATAAGTTTTCAGAACAGAAAGTGTGAGTTCTCGAACTTCATTCTTCTTTTTCAAAATGGTTTTAGATATTCAGGGTCCCTTAACATTCCATAGGAATTTGATGATTGGCTGTTCAATTTCTGCAAAGAAAGTATTTTGGAATTCTTATTGGAATTACATTGAATCTATAAGTATCCTTAGGTAGTATTGACTTCTATATGATATTTAAACTTCCGATCCATGTATAGGGAATATCCTTCAACTTACTTATGTATTATTTGATTTCTTTTAACAATACTTTATAGTTTTGTTCATAGAAGTTCTTTAAATGCTTGGATAGATTTATTCCTAGATATTTGGTTATTTTAATTGCTATTATGAATGGAAATTTGTTCATGATTTCTATAACAATTGTTCATTGATTTTGAAAAGAAATACTACTGATTTGGGGTATTGATCTGTACCCTATCATTTTTCTGAATTCATGTATTAGCTTTAGGAAATTTGTTGTGGGTTTTTCATGGTTTTCTGTATTTTGGATCATGTCATATGCAAATAGGGAATGTTTAATTCTTCCTTTCCAATATTTCTTTCTCTTCCTAGATTTTCCAGTGCAAGATTGGCTAACAGTGGAAACAGTAAGAATCCTTGTCTTGCTTCTCATCTTAAAGGGAAAGCTGTTAGTATTTCACCATTAAGTATGATATTAGCTGTGGGTTTTTTATAGATGCCTTTCATTATGTTGAGGAAGTTTCCTAATCTTCCTACTTTTCTAGATGTTTTGGTCAAGGAGGGATGCTGTATTTTGTCAAATACCTTTTCTGCATAAATTGAGATGATCATGTTTTTTTTTTTTTTCATTTGTTCTGTTAATGCTATATGTGATACCTACAGACTTTCTTTTGTTGAGCCACCATTTTATGTGAGGTTAATTCATTTGATCATGATATATAATTCAAGATTGTTTTGAAATGAGCATTTTATAAAATTCTATTTTAATTTGCCTCTTGGTATATCCATTATATTTATTTTAAATATATTTTAGAGTTGCACTAGACTTTCTAACATATATTTAAATAAACAAAAGTCCAACTTCAAACAACACTACCGTTTTACATTTATTGAGTTTACCTGACAACAGAGTATTCCAGAATCCTCTCTCCCATTTACTGTGAAGTCATTCATTCATCCATATGCTATATCACATAATTCTTTGCTACAATTATTAATTTAACCAATTATATTTTGTAACAATTAGGAGAAATATCAAATAATTTATTTTACCTTAATGTATTCATTCTCTTAATTTTTGCTGATCCAAGTTTCAGAACTTATTTTAACATTATTGATTAGCAAGTTTTTAGTGATGAACTCTCTTAGGTTTTGTTTGTCTGAGAATGTCTTAAATTCTATTCGAGTTTTGAAAGATTATGTGACTGGATACAGAATTATAAGTTATTTGCCAACACTTTAAATATTTCATTCCACTTCCTTCATATTTGTTTAGTGTATTAGTCAGATTTCTTCAGAGAAACAGAATTGATATATTGATTTATGGAACCATGAATCATGACTGTAAAAGATACAGTACTGTAGATTGGATGCTAATTTAGAACATATACACCTTTCTGGAGAGTATTGCCCTCACCATGCAAGGTATTTTCATGCACTTCATTCTTTGATGAGGATTCACATGTAATTGTGTCTTCAAAAGACAATTCTACCATTCTATCATCTCAGTTGCTTCAAGATGATGGGGAATATGGTAAGACCAGTGAATTCCATGAACATGTGCAAATTTCTATATTTACTTTGATGTGTAGTGGGTTTCTTGATGAGAAGCTATGCTGTGGAGAATACCATTACAGTTGATAATATGTTCTGTATATCCACAGGTAGTACTTTTGGCAAAATTTTACACAAAGTGAGGAAAATCCATATCTCAAATAAATATTGATTACAGTAAAAACTAAACTCTGTCTCTTCCTTTGTAATTCACATGCCATCAGGTAACAGGCTGATCACCTCAGGTTGCATACTGAATGCTGGTCTCTGCTGTTGGAAGATTGGGCACTCAACAATGGCAATAGTCAGGTCAAAGTTGGTGAGTGGAAGTCCATTGCTTAGCCAATGCATAACACTATCCCTACTACCATGGCAACTTTGTTCATGATCCCATTCTGCAATAATAAGAGTAACTGGGGAAAGAGTCTGGTAGCCACAGAACAGGCTTTCCTATCCACTTGATTATTAAAATCTTCCTTTGCTGGAGTCAACCTCTGATGAGGTTCATATGTAAAGAATGCCTTCATGTACTCTGTCCATTCAAAAAGGATAATCCACATACCTTTCCTTCAGGCATCTTTGTCAATAATTTTCCAATCATGTTCTTTACAAGTCCCTGACCATCCAGTCAAACCATTGGCCACACCACAAGAATAGGTATACAAACATACTTCCAGCGATTTCTTCTTCAAAGTAAAATAAACAATGATGGACACTGCTTGAAACTCTGCCCATTGGAGGATTTCACTTCACCTCGGTCATTCAGGGACATTCCAGAAAAGGGCTATAGTGCTCCAATTATTCACTTGTGGACATACCTGCATATATTGTGCATAACTGTCTGTAAAGCAGCATGTCTTTCTCTTCATCAGTGATATGATCATAAGAAACTCACCAAGAGGACATAGCTAAGGGCTGGGAGACAGGAGTTATGTAGCATGAAGTGGTGGCATGGGTATTTTGACCACTTCCTCAAGTAATGTACTAGTGCCTTAAGGGCCTGCTTAAGCCCAATCTCATATATGAAACTTCCGTTTGATGATGGAGTGCTGATATACTTGTCCAAGTATATGGCTTGATGGGTCAGACAACACAGTTCATAATGAGCAACTGAGGTCTCATGGTAACATTTTGTCACATGGTTAAGTATTTGGTATCTACCAAAGCCCAGTAGCAGGCATAAAGCTATTTCTCAAAAAGAGATTGTCTGCAGAAGATGGTAGGGCATTGTTGCAAGTCCTAAGTGTTTTCTCTGTGATTCACTTATAGGGGCCTACCAAAGGTCTCAAATAGCATTGCTATTTGTCACTTATTCTTCAAACTTCAAACTTCAAACAAAATTTTCTGGATCATGTGGCCCAAGTGTCAGAACAGCTTTGGCATAAATCTAGAACTATTGCAGAGACCCCTCTTGTTCTGGTTGCCAATCAAAGGAAACAGCTTTACAGGTTCTTCAATAATTTAGTTTGAATACTACACCCAAATGGGAACTTTGTTGCCTCCAAATTCCAGAAGACACTAGAAGGCGCAGCACTTTTTGGCAACTGCTTATCTTTTACCCTAGAAGGGATATTTCATCATGTCCACAGCACTGGATGCTTAGAAACTTCAACAAGGCCTGTGGTGGAAAGCCCTTGAATTTTATTATTTTATTAATTAATTTCATTTTAATTCATTACTTTGATGAGAGAAGTTGTGAGTTTACAAAACAATAATGCATACTATACAATAATCCCATACATCTCTCCACTACCAACACCTTGCATTTTTGTGGAATATTTGTTACACATTATGAAAAAACTATTCAAAGTATAGGATATTTTCCCCACAAACCACCCTATTATTAACACCATGTATTAGTATTGCATATTTTTATAGCTCTTGAGAGAACATTCTCATATTTGTACTGTTAACAACAATCCATCTTCCACCAAGGGGTTTACTGTGTTATATTATCCCATGCGTTATATAGTCTATCAAAAGTATACACTCAGTGGTTTTTGGTTTAATCACAAAGTTATGCTGTCATTACTTTAGTCAATTTTAGAGCATTTTCATTACTTCAAAAGGAAAAATCCCATATCCCTTTAAAACCCCCTATAATTATCTCTTAGATTTTATATATTACTTTCTTTGCCATGCAAAAATATTACATTACTGTGAACTAGAGCTTATAATTTATATTAGTTAAATTTTCCCCACATATCACCATATTCTTAACCTGTTGTATAGCAGAAGGTTCTTGTATTTGTACTATTAACCTCAATCCTCATGCACCACTGAGTTCATTATTTTATATAGTCCCTTCATTGTGTTCTAGTTTTCTTTCAATTGCCATTTACCTACCAAGGCTACTGCTTTCAGCCACAACCACATTTATAAATCAGCAGTGCTAGTTATACTCACTATAATGGGTTACCATCAACTCTATACATTTACACACATTTACAATAAAACTTATTAAAAATCTACAAACATTAAGCATCAGCTCCACCTTTTGAGCCCACATTTTATCTCCTAATAACCTATACTTTAAAGTTTAACTCCATTTTATTCATCATATTTAGTTCATATTAGTGAGACTGTACAATATTTCTCATTTTATGTCTAGCTTATTTCACTCAAAATAATATCCTCAAGCTTCATCCATGTTTTCCTAAGCATCTTAAGTGCATATCTTTATATAGATAAACAGTATTCATAGTATGTGTATACCGTATTTTGTTTATCAAGTCATTGGTAGATGGACACTTCTGTTGTTTCCCTCTTTTAGCAATTGTAAATAATACCACAATGAACATCGATGTGTAAAGGTCTGCTTGCACAATTCTAATGAATTTATTCCCAGTATAAGTTTGCCAGATCACATGGCATTTCTATATTTAGACTCCTGTGGAACCCCCAAACTCTTTCCACAGAAATTCTACATTCCCACAAAGAGTGAAGGAGTGTTCCTATTTCTCCATATTCTCTCCAACATTTGTAGTTTTCTGATTTTTTTTTTTTAAATAGTGGCCATTCTAGAAGATGTGGAATGATATCACATCATACTTTTTATTTACAATTCTCTAATAGTGATTTTGGAAATATTTTCATATGCTTTTTGGCCATTTGTATTTCTTCTTTGAAAATATGTCTGTTTAAGCTATTGGACATTTTTTAATTGGGTTGTTGCCTTCTAATCCTTGAGTTATATTATCTCTTTAAGTAATATTAAAATCATACATTTATCTAATATGTGGTTTCCAAATATTTCCTCCAATTGAGTAGAATACCTTTCCACCTTCTTGACAAAGTGCTTTGAAGCACAAAAGTGATTAATTTAGATGTGATCCAATTTATCCATTATGCGGTTGACAAAATGCATAATGGCCTGTACCCATCATTGCAATGTCATGCAGAACTATTCCAATGTCCCAAAAATGCACCATGTTAAACCTATTCTTCCCTCTCCCTCCCTGCAGAACCTCTGTGTCCACTGGCTTTATATCAATGTTTGTCTAAATTTCTGAACTCATTTATTAGCTCTAGTAGCATTGTTGTGGATTATTCAGGATTTTCTAGGTATAGGATATTCCCATCAACATGTTCAGAATGATTCTTTCTATTTTTATCATTTGGAGCATTTTTGTCAAAAAAGGATACTGGATTTTGTCAAATGCCTTTTCCACATCAATTGAGATGATCATGGGATTTTTATTTTTTGATTTAGCAATGAGATATTATACACTGGTTGATTTTCCTCTTTTGAACTACCCTTGCATGCCTGGTGTAAAATTCACTCGATCATGATGTATAATTCTTTTTATGCACTTTTGAATTTGATTAGCAAGTGTTAATATTTGTTCAGGATATTTGCATCTTTATTTGTCAGGGAAATGTGTCTGTAATTTTCTTTTTTCAGAGTATCTTTATCTGGCTTTGGAATTAAGGTAATGCTGGCTTCATAGAATGAATTTTGTAGTGTATCCTACTGTTCAATTTCTTTGGATGATTTTGAGCAAGATTGGCATTATATATCTTCTTTGAATGATGGTAAAAATTCCCTTGGAAGTGCTCTGATCTCAGGCTTTGTATTTTGGGGAGGTTTTTGGTGTCCATTTCAATCTCTGTATTTGTGATTTGTTTGTTGAGGTCTTCTCTGTCTTCTAAGGTCAGATTAGGTTGTTCATGTGTCTCTAAAAATTTGTCCATTTCATCTAATTTGCCCAGAGTCATGACATACAATTTTTCACAGTATTTTCTTATGATCTTTTTTTATTTCTGCTGGGTCAGTAGTAATATGTTCCCACTCATATCTGATTTTATTCATATACATCTTCTCTCTTTTCCCTTGCTAGTCTAGCAAAGGGTTTGTCAATTTTGTTGACCTCCTCAATAAACCAACTTTTGGTTTTGTTGATTCTCACTATTGTTTCATTTATTTAAAATCTTGATTTCATTAATTCTGATCAAATCTTTTTTTATTTATTTCCTTCTGTTTACTTTGGGAATAGTTTGCTGTTCTTTTTCTAGTTGCTCTGGGTGTGCAGTTAAGTCTTTGGTTTTAGATCTTTCTTCTTTTTTAACGAAAGTTTTGAGGGATATAAATTTCCCTTACAGCAATTCTTTCATTGTATCCCATCGGTTTGCTATCTTGTGTTCTTGTTATCAGTTGTCTTGAAATATATATTGACTTATTTTTCAGTTTTTTCTTTGACTCACTGATTATTTAAGAGCATATTGTTTAATCACCATATATTTGTGAGTATTCCATTTTTCCATCTGTTCTTGATTTCCAGCTTCATTCCATTATGACCAAAAAAGTGCTTTGTATAATTTTAATCTTTTAAAATTTATTTAGATTATTTTATGGCTTAACATATGTTCTATCCTGGAGAAAGAAACATGAGTACTTGAGAAAAATGTATATCCTGCAGTTTGGTGGGTAATGTTCTATAAATATCTGTTAGGTATAGTTCATTTATCAAATTATTCAAACTCCCTGTTCTTATTGCTCTTCTGTGCATATGTTCTTTTCTATGCTGAGAGTGGTGTATTGAAGTCTCCAACTATTATTGTAGAGTTGTCTATATCTACCTTCACTTTTGCTGGTGTGTACCTGTTTTAGGTACCCAGTTTAGGTGCTTAAATATTTATTATTTCTTCTTGGTAAATTGTTCCTTTTATTAATATATAATATATATATAATAAAGCTTTTCATCTCATATCACAGTTTTGCAATTAAAATCTATTATTTTCTGATATTAGTGCACTTACCTAAGTTCTTTTTCTGGTCACTATTTGGTGTGAACAATCTTATTTAATCTTTCACTTTCAGTCTTTTTGCATCCTTACATCTAATGTGAATCTCTTTTAAACAGCATAAAGATGATTCATATTTTTTTATCCACTCTGACAGTCTGTGTCTTTGGATTAGAGCATGTATTCCATTAATATTCAATGCTATTACTGTAAAGGCATTACTTAATTAATTTATATTAGGTTTTCTGTTCTCATAACTTACTATTGTCTGTCTTTTTACCCTTTTATTTACCCTTACTAATAATCTACATCTCTACACTCTTAAATCCTCTTTCTCCTGTCTTTTCCTTTCAGGCTGCAACACTCCCTTTAATATCAATTATAAGTCCTGTCTCTTGTTTACATGCTCTCAGTTTTTATCTATGAAAACTTTAAACTCACCCTCAATTTGTAGGAAAGGTTTACAAGATAAAGAATTTTTGGTTGGCAGTTTTTCCCTTTAAGTAGCTTAATTAAATATATCATAACACTGTATTCTTGCCTTCATGTTTTCTGATGAGAAATCAACACTTAGTCCATTGAGGGTCCCTCATATGTGATGAATTGTTTTTCTCTTGCTGCTTTCAGAATTATTGCTTTTTCTCTGACATTTGACATCCTGAATAGTAGCTGTCTCAGAGTAGATTTCTTCAGATTTATTCTGTTTGCAGTACATTTTCCTTCATGCATATTCATATTTGTTTCTTTCATAATGGTTGGGAAATTTTCAGCAATTAATTCCTCAAAAGTCCTTTCTGTCAATTTTCCATTCTCTTTTCTTTCCAGGACATACATATGACATATGTTTGTGCATTTCATTCAATTCCTTGAAACACTTCAAATTTCCCTACCCATTTTTCTTCTCTTCTGTCTTTTCAATTCAGATATTCTGTCTTCCATTTTCTTTATTCATTACTCAGCCAATACATATATGTTGTTATATACTTCTAATGTATGCTCTTATTTTTCAAATCAAGTCAATTTTATTGATACATATTAATAAAGCATAAATCCATCCAAAGTGTACAATCAATGATATTTGGTGCAATCACATATTTGTGCATTCATCACTTCAATCATTTTAGAACACTTTCATTATTCCAATAATAATAATAATAATAAAAAATTTAAAAAACTCATCACCTCTCAATCTCTGTCTATGCTTCCCCTGCCCTATGTAACTGCTATTCTGTTTCATTCCCTCTACTATATTTGCATTTATACTGGAATAAAAACAGCCTTCTATATGAAATATCACCCATATTCATGTTTTTTATGAGGTGTTACTGTCTTATACAGTCTTATATTACAGTTTTTAGCTTTCTTCTTAGTAATATACATGGTCTTAGGCTTTCCTTTTCAACCACTGACATACTCATATAATA
>JAQZBX010099823.1:0-11431 GCA_029593785.1 Cabassous unicinctus
TTTTTTTTTTTTTTTAGGAAAAATTTTTCTTTATTAGAGAAACGGGTTTACAGAACAATTATACATAAAATACAGGATTCCCATACACCACTCCACTACAAATACCTTGCATTGGTGTGGAACATTTGTTACAATTGATAAAAGCACATTTTAATAATTGTACTATTAACTGTATAGTCTAAGGTTTGATTTAGGGTTCACTGTTGTGTTTGTGTATAGCAGTTCCATGAATTTTTTAAAAAAATTTTATTCTGTTGCCATATAACATTGCTTCTTAATAGCATCTATCTCATAGGGTATCAACGATGATTGAATGAGATAATGAATATAAAATGTTTAGCACAATACCTGGCACAACGCAAGAGCTCCATAAATGTCAAACTCGCAATAACACCTAGGAATGCCAGTTGTTTAATAACCAAGACACCAGGGCTAGAATATATCATAAAATGTGTTTCACAAAATAAATTTATCTTCCTCATTGTGTTTTAGTGGTTATTTTGTGAACCATATACTCACTCTTGGAACTCTTATTCAATAAAATTCCCATTATGCCAGTTAATTAGAAATTGATATAGAGAATATTTTGTATGGAACCAGTTTATTCTGACCATAAGTTAACAAAGGAAACGGGATCTGATAGGTAGAAATAGGATAAGAAAGGCCCAAACAAAAAAATTTGTTTAACAGGAGAAATGTGTATCAGATCATATACGTTTGGGCTGATAACACACTGTGGGGCCGGGAAGGTCAGGTGATTATAAACAGGGAAGCTCAGTCTGATTCTAAAAGGTTTTAGACAGTTTAGAAAGTCCAACAGGTTTTAGAAAGAGAGGATCAGGTAGAACATGATAGAAAAGCAGAGTCCAAAGTTTGGACAGCCTACATTAGAGAGGCAATTGGGACAAAGCCATGTGTGCAAAGAGGGTGGTGCTCTTTGAAAACTGCAAGGGTGCCAAGGCAGTTGCATTGAAAGTAAAGGAAGGCAATAAACTAAGCATCAGAAGCAAGGGACTGCCTTTCCCCAGGGCTTCAAAGCTATAGAAGGTGCCCTTTTTTTTTTTTCTTGTTTGTTTTTATCTTTTCTTTTATTTGGAAGGTGCCCTTTTGATTGTCAGTAGTGTGTAAACTGCCTCCGCAGGCAGGAAGTAAGCTTCAAATTGGAAATGAGTTGAAAGAAAGAAAACAAACCAGGACAATTGTATTAAACTTTTGGGAATCTTCCTACCCATTATGGTCAGATTGCCAAGATATCAAATATGATGAAATTGAACCATGAGCTCTTTATGTGTACACTAGCAATATCAGGCATTTTAGCCAAGTGGAAGAACCCCTCTGGGCCTCCGTTCAAGGTCAAAGTAATCAATAGATTACTCTGTCCCTCCCTGGTTTTAATAACTGTTGTGAGCTCATTTAGAGGTATTTTGGGGAGCATATTTTGACATTTGATGTGTACTTGACTTTCTATATCCCCACCCTTTTTTGAAACCTGAAGTCAGGATTTAAATACACAGCTTGCAAAAGTAGGCACATAAATTATTTCCCCATTCATTGAGGCAAATGAGTAGAAATTGATAGATTTTGTAGAATTGTTCTTAGTGAAGATGAGTACTACATTTCAGTGTTTAGGTGTTGTTTTTTCATTCTTATGGTATAATTAAACCAATCTTCTTTACAGCTCCTCTCTACTTTGGGGGTTTTGTAATCTTTCCTTTGTGACTTGCTGTGATTGACCTTGGAAGATAGAAGAGAACTATTCTATCTGGGCCAGGAAGATGACTTTATGATGATTGTATTGTAGTTACACACCCCTCTTTAGTGTTAGCAAGGACATTGTCTAGTTGTCCAGAATTCAATGAAAAAATGTTAAAAAGCCAGCCTATTTTACACTTCCTCTAAAGTTTGTTTTTCTTTTTTTTTTTTTAGTAAAGAAAGGCCCATAATTTCCAGCCCAGCATAAATAACACTGGAATATCAAGAGAAAAATGGAATTCTAATTCTACAGGCCTTTAAGGAAGAATAATCTCAGGCCTGTGTGAAGTTTGGGAAATGAAGAATTTAAATTTATATCCTGTCCTATCTGTGCTCCCAAGTCTTAACTCTTTAGTACAGCAGCTGACTTTCCAATTAACTCTAGGCAATTGGTTTATAGATACATATTTCAGTCATGTGTATGATAAGAATGTGAAACAAGGCCTCTATCAGCAATAACTTCAGATACAATGTTTCCCAGAAAACTCCCTTTAGTCTACTAGAAGATTTGGCATTGATTCATAAAACTAGTTGGTCCTTGAAATCACTCAGGACTCTCCCAACATTTTCAGTCACAAACGTTTTTTTTTTTTCTGTCCTTTCACTAGTTTTCTAAGTGCTCCCAATAAAGAGTGGGTGCTTAGGTTTGAGATTGAGATTCTAAATTTATTGTCGATAATACCAATGATGAATTCAAGTAAGGAAGCCCTCACTGGATGCCTTCTAGTTACAGTGATGAACTCCTTTATACCGTTAAATCACTTAGATGCTACCTTGGTTTAACTCTCTGACAAATAATCATCTCTTTATGACTCATAAGTTTGACCAGAGAATTACTCGTGAGGTTTATAAATATATAAAGGATAAATAAACATTTAATGTTTACTTTTCATTATTATTTTGCAGTTAATGTGTGTAATGTGTGTGTGTTGGTGTATTGTGTATGTGCGGGGGGGATTGAACAGTGAATGTTCAACCAAATTTTGTCAGTGAGTAAATTGGCCCCTAAAATTCAATTGAATTGAATCTAATATCGGCTTTGGGAAGATAATGAATACTTTCAAGCCACTGGGGTGCTGGTTAAAGTCCTGTAGCAGGAATTTACAAGATGCCATTATGGCCAAAAAGTTACTGTCTAAATTTACCTCCTGGCATGAGCTAATTCTCTAGCAAAATCGGACTGAAAAGAAAAACAAGTTAAAATGTCCACTGTATTTTAAATAGGACTGTCCTTTATAGAGATTAAGATTGGAAAATGTTGGAGCAAACTCAGAAAATAGGAGTGCAATTATGTATCCTTAATGACTGGAGTCAATAAATGAATTGTTAGCAAACTGCAAATAAGAAGCTGCCCCTTTTAATTTTTTTCTGTACTTGAATCACTGCATGTCCTGGCCTCACAGAGCCCGTGATCTGGAGAGAAGCACCCGGACCTTTAACCCCTTCTCCTTCATCTTTTGTTCTTCTAGGGCAGGGGTTCTTAACCTTTTTTGTTCCACCGACCCCTTTGCCAGTCAGGTCCTAACCACAGACCCCTGACTAAGTCCACACTCTACTGTGTATTCTTTAGTAAATATATCACACCTGCACCAACACGTCCCCACAAGAATAATGCTTTTTTTAAATTTAAATTCAAGCTCACAGACCCCTTGTTAAGAACCCCTGCTCTAGAGTATGTTGGACACATGGACTTTGCTCTGATTGTCTGTTGTAGGCTCCTTACATAAAGCAGTTTTCCAAGGGCAGATCATTGTTAACCATGTCACTTTTATGGCCACTAAGTTTCTGCTCTGCTATAATCTTTGAGAGAGGCTCACATTTCTGCAAAAAATACTCCTTGGGTCACTTTCAAGGTCCTTCAGAACCCACCCATGCATTTGTTCTCTTTCTTCCCCAATATGAACCTGCCACCCTAGTCAGCCCAAGCCTCCTCACCATTCTACAAACATCCCATGCCATGCCCATTCTGACTTTCTTGCCCTCATTCATGCTGTTCCTCTTTTGAGGAATGCTCTCTGCCCTCCTCCCTCACCTAGGTCCTTCTCATTTTTTAAAGCCCAGCTCTACTTCCTACTCCTTGAAAACTCCCTTGACTACTCCAGGTCTTATGATACCAGGAGCTTAGTGATATTCTCTTCTCACAAGTCTCATCATATATGTTGTTAACACAACTGAAGTTTGTTCTTAATTCTCTTGCATTGCTTGCTTTTATTTCATATATGTTGTTCTTACGTCCCCAACTAGATTAGAGGCTTCTTGAGTGCAGATGCAATGTCTTAAAGTTCTGTTTCTCCAAAAGCACCTGGCACTGGCCTGTGCATATAGTTGGTGTATAATAAATATTGATATTTTTTCACATATACATTTTGAAAGGCTTCATTTGTCTGAATTTTAGGTAATGATAGTAAATATTTGTTGAATGGATAAAATGAATGATGAATATATTTCTTCGTTATTTTCTGCTTCCCTACTCTCACCGTCTGCCACCACCCACTAGAATGTATAATTCACAGGACAGGGATTTTGTATTGATCACCTTTGTATTCCCAGCACCTTGGCCATGTTAGAGGCTCAATAAATGTTTCTTGAATGAATCATCAGCAAAAATACCCTGCATATATTAAATGCAGTCTGTCTTGGGATTCATTTTATATTTCACTCATCTCAAATGTTTGAGAATTATAGGACTTGAATTGCTGAATATGTTGAGTTCCTGTTGTCTTCAATTTTAAATCCAGTTTATGGTGAATGAAGATCTTGTAATGGCACTGGGTCTTCTGTCCCATGCACACAAGCAAGCACTTAATCAATGTTATTTAATAACAGTTGTGTTTAGGATCTTTGTTAGTATACCAGGTTATGTTATTTTTTCAAAAATTAGATTAAAATATTTAAATGGTGTTTATTAGTATGTTCTCATAATTTAGTATATTAAAAGTAGACACACCCATTTTATTAAAAAAAAAAAAGAACTCCTTTGACAAACAAAGCCAGTCACATACATTACTAAAGCTTTGTTCAAAAGGGACATTATAGTGCCTGTGATTTTTTTTCAAATGACCAGATGTATGAACTGAGGTGGGCCATTTAATTGCTTTTCAAAATGGGATAACTTGACTTACCTGCTTTTTAAAAAAGATATATTAAAGTTATTATCCCAGGATTATTGTGGGAAAAAAAAACTATGCATGAAGATTTTTAAAAACCTTAATAAAAAAATTCTGTACATAGGTAAAATATTTTTATTTTTACAGCCTTTTTCTTTTCCAGACAGAAAACTCAGTTTTCCATAGGATGCCTGTGAAATCATGGTTTCCATTTGCAGTGCTGAGCACCTCTCATATGCCTTAAAGAATGTGTGTTGGTGGACCACTAACCAACACACATGAGGGAAATAGAACTTGAAGCAAATTCTAAGACTTGAAAGCTTTTAAATCTTGTCAGCCTGCCAATTCAAGCTGCATGTGGCAGGTGTGTCTTATATTTGTAAAGCCAAAATAAATGGCCAAAAGAAATTCAGAGGTAATACAGATGTAAGGATAGCTTAAACTGGAAAGAAAGAAAACATTGTTTTCATTATTTGTTCAGGAGATTGATAAATACATTTAAAGGAATTTCTCTTCAGACATTGGTGTAGATCAGGGGTTCTTAACTAGGGGTCTGTGGGCTTGAATTTAAATAAAAAAAAACATTCTTGTGGGGACGTGTTGGTGTGGGTGTGATATATTTATTAAATAATACACAGTATAGTGTGGACTTAGTAAGGGGTCCATGGTTTTCACCTGACTAGCAAAAGGGTACGTGGACAAAAAAGGTTAAGAACCCCTGGTGTAGATGCCAAAAAGTATCTTTGTGATATTCTGGACTAGGCATTGTCAGTGTTTCTAAGTTATGTGCTGGCTTGTGGAGAGAAGGCAGAAGAAAGAAGGAGACAAGGACAGGGTAGGAAAAAGGGAACAAAGGTACCTGCTGGCAGTAACCTTGCAAACAGCCTGTGGAGCAAGTTACAATTTTCATTAGGTCAGTAGAAAATATTTCTTTCTTCTTTTGTTTTACTTCTGAGATAACTTCCATGAGCAAACTTGAGAATCCTTCAAAATCGTTCATCTATTTTTTAAAGGATATAATTAATTATGAATCTAGTGTATATGTAATTTTATAATAAAAGTGTTTATATTTTCCTTATGTCTTATCTAGGATTCTTATAGATGAGCATCAATTAAAAGTGGAAATTAACTCCTGTTTTCTTCAAGTAACAGTACTTAGGGCTCAAAGCTCAAAGTGAAGCTTCCGCCTGCCCCCCCCCCCCATACACACAGCACTTTCATTAAAGCCTTTGTTGGGCAAGTACATTACAGTGGTGAAAAAGCACCACCAGTAGATTCTAACGGATCCAGTGGATTCTAACCTGGCAGAGGTGGCCAAAGCTCAGCCAACCTAGAGGGTGCTTAATGGACAAAACTCCTTGCTAGCATTGTACAACAGAAGGATTAATGTTAAATTACAGTTTAATCTTAATAGCATTCAAAATAGGAAACTGTAAAGCTCTAACTTCCAATAACAAGATAGATCTGGCAAAGTTGAGTAAAACATGATCTCTATCCTCTAGGGGCATACAGTCTAATAAGGGAGAAAAGTTGAGGGCCCAATTAGCTATATTGAGAAAGAATGTGATAACGTGCTATAAGAGTGACACAGTATTGTGGCATGGTTGAGAGGATCAGACTGCTTGGGTTTGAACCATAGCTTAATCACCTACTAGCTACGTGAAGTTGTGCAAGTTAAATTATTTAACCTTTCTCCATCTCTTTCCGCTTCTGTAAAATGGGAATAGCACTACCCTCTCCAAGAAGAATCCAGAGAGCAATAGGACTGGTTGTGAGTAATTCCCAGGTATTTCTTTCATTGACTCATTTCTGTGTAGTAGTGTTTGAGTGTATGTTAAAAAGTATAATTTAAGTCATAGTGTTTGGTGTATCCATGGAGAATTAGAGTTCTGGTGTTGGAATACTTCTGCTTCTAGCCCTGCATAAACTCTCATAATCATTTCTCTTCTCTGTGCCATTGGTTTCTTCTCTATTTAAATGAGCATAGGAAGTTCTGTGGAAGGACCTTACCTGTCTTGTTCTGATCTAGAAGATTGTCTGGCACATGGTAGGTGCTGGAGAAATGTTGGTCTCGCCCAACTTGGGGATGTTATGAGGATGGTGAACATACTCTTGAGAAGGAACAATAAGAACTATTTAAAAAAATGACCAGCTTGCTTTCATTCACATTCCCAAGGGAGATAAGAAATGATCTCTTACATTTCTCTGCTGGGATCTAAGCATGGGATTCAGAGTCAAAGGATTTATCCTGGAGTCATGGCTCTACCACTTAAGGCTTTGTGATTTCAAACAAGTAACTTAATGTCTATGAGCTTCATTTCCTTCATTGGTATTTTTATGGTAGTAATCACCCATACCATTCCTACTTTAGAGTTTTTTTTAGAATTCCAAAGATCATGGGAATGCAAACACTTGTAAACTGTAAACACTATCCAAGTACAGCTACACTACCAGATGGTAACTTCTCATATTCTACATTAAAGGATTACAAATCATAAGTAACAAAACTGTATTCCTATTACTCAATTCTAACATACCGAAGATAAAGCTGTGGAGCTGTTCCTAAATAGAAGGAAAATGTAACCATATTCTGTCTTTTCTACCCAGTCAGACCAACATAGCTGCACACAAGAACTTCTCCCCATCCTCACACCAGCTCCATTTAATTTAATCCTAGCTTATTTGCAGCTCCAGAAATAGTTTTAGTATGAAGACATGTGCTGGCTAGAACTGCTTTGAGGGATTGGCTAGGGTTCCATGAGAGGTTACAGGCCAAAAGAAGAAGAAAATTCCTTTTTCTTCCACCCCCAAACTTACATAAGACACATGGCCAGGGGTCAATCCCTCTTTGCATTTTTTGTTTATTATTTATTATCTATTTCTATTCTTGATTGGCTTCTATAGAAAAAATCTCCAGAACCTCATTGTTTATATTCTGAGAAAATGTTCAACACTTCTAAGTGTATATATTCCTTTTTATTTTTTTTTCAAATGTGTTCAGGCAACCTATATAATTTAGTTTTAGGATTAAGTTTGAATATATATATATTTAATATAAACTCACAAACCCCCAGAATATAAATGTAACCATTGTTCTTTACTGCTATTTCAGAGTATTTTCTCTAATACAGAAGTCAGTTAAAGTATGGAAATTAATTTACTCTTGAAATTCAACTTACCAACACTATTTAGAAGAATTTGTGTCTAAGGAGAATCTAGATTGGGGCCAGCCAATCCTATCAGGCTATAAAATTCTTTGGTCGTTATGTCTTTTTAGTCTCCCTTTTAAAAATAACAGCTTTATTGACATATAATTCACATACTGTACAATTCACTCAAAGTGTACAATTCAGTGGTTTTCAGTATAGTCACAGTTGTGCAACCATAACCACAATCAATTTTAGAACATTTTCATCACCTCAAAAAGAAACCCTTTAGCTATAACGCCTCTACCCGCCCCCCCATTCCTC
The DNA here is from genome assembly GCA_029593785.1 of Cabassous unicinctus. Lineage (NCBI taxonomy): Eukaryota > Metazoa > Chordata > Mammalia > Cingulata > Chlamyphoridae > Cabassous > Cabassous unicinctus. The sequence continues at coordinate 8,330 of JAQZBX010099823.1, forward strand.
CAAGCCCTAATCAACTACTAATCTACTTTCTGTCTCTATGCATTTCTCTATTTTGGAACTTTTTATAAATGAAATCCTACAATATGTGGCAGTTTGGTTCTGACTTCTTTCGCTTAGCATAATGTTTTCAAATTTCATCCATGTTGTATGTATCAGTACTTCATTCCTTTTGTGGCCAAATAATATTCCATTGTATGGATATACTGCATTTTGTTTGTCTGTTCATCTCCTGATGGCATTTGGGTTGTTCCCACTGTTTTACTATTATGAATAATGCGTCTATGAACGCTAGTGTACAAGTTTCTGCATGGACATAAGTTTTCATTTCTCTTGGGTACAAACATAAGAATGACATTGCTAGGTCAAAAAGAAACTCTACATTCAACTTTTTGAGGAACTGCCAGACTGTTTTCCAAAGGGACTGTGCCATTTTACAATCTCTCTTGTCATTGTCTGTCTTTTCATGATAGCCATCCTAGTGGGTATGAAGGTGGTATCTCACTGTGTTTTTCATTTTCATTTCCCCCATCAGACCTTTTAAAAAATTAAATTTTAAAATATTTTTCTAGATGACATTTGTCTGAAAACCTTAACCCTCAAAACTCAGTCCTGCATGAAATACAATGCAAGAGGGTTCCAGAGTAAGTGAAGAGCAGTCATAGAACTTCTGCCACTAAGGGAGGAGAACTATACTACTGCCTGAAGTCTTCAACCAGAGGCTAAACTATGTTCAGTATTTTCTTAAGAAAACAAATATACATTGAATATTTTTATATTTGAATGATTTCCATAAATAATGGCTAAATGAAAAACATGTTTTTCTCTGAATGGACAAGTTTGCTTGAATTTTCTAGATACTTAATTTCCCGTAATATCTGAAAAATCAGGCTATACTTTCATCTTAAATGCAGAAAAGACATATAGAAAATTCAGATTCTGTAAAGTTATTGAAACTATGGTTTAAAAATTAAATGGAATGTTTTCAACAACTTTTGTTCTGCTTTTATGATGAAGTTAACAATTAGTTAATTTGTCTAATACTCATAGCTGAGTTTACTTTTGCTTTGGAAAATCCCTGTAATTTTGGCATGTGTTCATGGCATTGTGCCAGTAAATTAACCTTTCTTGTAACATCTCAGTTGAGTTGCTTGAAATTGTTGCTGGTTGACGCTGGGTTAAACTGCAATTCTTAAAGCTACACAATATTTAAAGTGCAACTGAATGGTGATTTCTGTCTCACTTATTCGTATATACCAAAATCTGCTTCTGGGTTGTTCTAATTTCCCTTCATAGAGACTAAAAGAGCATCCACAGAAGACAAACCCAGTATCTTTTCAAAGGGTTGTTTTCTTTGTCTGAAGCACGTTTTACATGTCCATCCTTCACCCTACCTCATGCAGTGGATCTCCAGCTAGTTGTGTCATGATTCTTTCATGTGATCATCAACAATTACGTTTCAAAAACACATGCAGAGTTATCTCTTATAGCAACTTGAATTTTCTTAGCAATTCCTGTTTTCTGGATTATGAGAGCAGATAATCAAGCCTTCAATAAGACCACCGTAAAACCAGTTTAAAGACAAGTCTTCTTTAAAAACTGGAGACACACAGGGGGATAAATGCACAAATGCAGAAGGGACTGTCATGGCAAGCTATGGCTATGTATTTCTGTGCATTTCTGCCCCAAATGGATCAAAATGAAACAATCTGGGTGTTTTTATTCACATACCCTACAATCCATTCAAAGTATACAATCAGTGGCTCTCCGTATAATCACAGAATTGTGCTTTTATCACCACAATTAATTTTAGAACATTTTCATTGCTCTGAAAAGCCCCCTACCCCTTACTTTTTAAAAATTGGGCCATTGCCCAGTCTTATACTGACAGCAAAAACTAAGCAGTTACTTTCTTTTGCTATGCACAGTTCTACATTGGGAAATGCCCTTTCTATTGACAATGGCTGACTGTACTATGTTGCACTGTCAGTATCTAGATGCTTCCTGTTTTAAATAGGATATGGTTACTTCTTTTCCAAATCTAGGGTCTGAAACGGAAGCATTGTATTATTTTAGCTAATTTTATGTTTTTTTCTTGCAGGTTTCTGAAAAGTGCCTTTTCTGAAAACTCTGCTGCTTGGATTCCACTCTAGAGCTGCCTCTCTGTAAACCCCTCTCCCCATCACACCCCCACCAAAAAATACCCTTGTGTGCTTGTAGTTCACTGTTAGCAGCTTGCCCATTCTTTTTTTCTTTCATTCTTAATTTTCTTAATCATTTTCCTTCTTGAGTTTGCAGTAAAACTTTTTTTTAAACAGTTGTGACATCCTTACCAATCTTAACCTTTAAAGCCCAGAAATAGGGAGAAAAACTTTTCTCCCCATGATCTGAGACCATTCCACAAATTGAACAGTAGCCGGCAGCCTGTGCTTTTTTCAAGAATAATTGAAAACATCAACTAGAGAATACAGAATTCTTTTGAAAATCTGCCAGTTATTTGAAGCAACTTTTGCAGAGGAAAAAAAATAAAACACTTAATATCTTAGCATTCACAGTTACCTTTTAAGGAGGTGGTCTCTAATTTGATTTTTTGTCATTCTGATACAATCTATATTTTATGATTGGCTTTTTGTTTGACTAGACTGGTTTTGACTTATACGAAAACTTAAGTGCTAATAAGTAGACATTTCACCAAAGCAGCCTATCTCTTCACATTTAACTTGATTCACTTTTTAACCTTTTAAACAATCAGCAGTTATATTGTCCTAAAGAAGGTGCACTTGATTTTAATTTTGCTTTCAATATGACGGCTGTCAATGTTACCCTGGTTCGTGATACCAGGTGGCTGACTTTAGAAGTCTGTAGAGAATTTCAAAGAGGAACTTGCTCTCGAGCTGATGCAGATTGCAAGTTTGCCCATCCGCCAAGAGTTTGCCATGTGGAAAATGGTCGTGTGGTGGCCTGTTTTGATTCTCTGAAGGTGAGTCCCATCTGAATGCACATAATATTTAATTTAAATTTGTTGATTCCTCTCTTTTTTGAAATACAACGTGCTCTGAAATCAGGAAAATTAATAATAACATGAAAGTGGTAAGTTTTGTTTGC
>JAQZBX010099824.1:0-11431 GCA_029593785.1 Cabassous unicinctus
TATATATATATATATTTTAAAGGTGCTTAGATTACCTAATTATTACTCAGAAATTACAAGGATTCCCATGTTCCCCACCTCCCACACCTCCCACAACATCCCACACCAACATCCTTCATCAGTGTGGAACATCCTCAACTCTCTAATCTCCTAAATTTTTGCTACTATTTATTTTTTAAAAATAAAGATTCATAAGTTGTTTTTGTGCCTTAAAGCTTTCTTTGCCTGCTGCTTAGAGAGGAATTTCAAACTCATCTTATTCTTGCTTCAGTTTCCATTTTTTTCTTTAGATCCGTTTTCTTCTATGTATTCTACAGCCTAGCTGATCTGGATGGCACTTATTTTCTGAACACACTCATTCATTTTCTGGACAGCTACTACATGCCAAATACTGTGTGATAATTTAAAGTATGTACCCCAGAAAAACATGTTCTTAAATCTAATCCATTCTGTGAGTGTAAATCCATTGTAAGTAGGACCTTTCAATGAGGTTATTTCAATTGAAGTGTGGCCCAGACCAGTCAGGATGGGTGTTAATCCTATTACTAAAGTCCTTTATAGGCAGAATGTAATTCGGACAGAGAGAGAGACAGACAGAGGGATCAGCCAGAAGCTGAACATCAATAGACCCGGAAGAGAAGGGAGAGACCAGGTGATGCCATCATGTGTCTTGCCATGTGACAAGCTAAGGAGAAAGGATCACCAGCATTCAGCCCTGGAATGCCATAGTCTTCAGGAAGAAAGCATCATCTTGATGATACATTGATTTGGACTTTCTTTTAGCCTCAAAACCATAAACAAATAAATTCCCATAATTTAACTTGACCCATTTCATGGTGTTTGCTTGAGCAGCCTAGAAAACTAAAACACACTGTGATAAGTGCAGAGGATAGGGGGAAAAAAAAGGAAACAAAGATAGTGTCAGTGCTGAAGAAGCAACACTTTTAGGCTTCCACTGGTTTGGTCATGCTATTTTCTCTGCATAAAATGTAATTCCCTCACTCTCCACCCCTGGTAAACTTTGAGTCACTGTCCAAGTCCACATTAAATGCTACCTCTGTGAAGGGTTTCTTTTTTATTCTGGAAAGAATCAGTCTGCCTGTATTCTGGCCAAACTTTAGGTTTCTGTCTATTTTTGTTGATATTAGCTAATAAAATATTTCTGAAAAGTGTCTAATTCCGTCCATCACCAACACCACCACTCTTGGCAAAGCCACCATCATCTTCCACCTATACTGTTACAATAATTCCCTATCTGTTGTCCTTCATCCATGTTTCTACCTGTCCATCCACTCTCCACACTGGAGACAGAATGATTTTTCACCAACCTCTGGTTAAAATCTCTTCAGTGGCTTCCATGTCTCTTGGGATGAAGGTCAACATCTTTACTTGGCATCCCTCTCTCTGCATGTTCTGTGTATACTAACAGCCTCATCTTATACTTTCCCCTCACCCCTTCTTTGTTCTCAAGTCACTCTGGGCTTTAATTAATTTCTCAAATTTCTGTTCACAAGACCTTAGCACATGCTATTCCTTCACTCTAGAAATTCACTTCTTTCCCTTTCACTTCTCTCATCCCTATTCTGTCATCAAGTCTCAGCTTGTTCACCATTTGTTCAGGGAGGCCTTTCCTCCTACGTGATTAATTTCCTCTATTACACATTCACATAAAACCATATGCCTCCTTTCATAGCCTTGCCTCATTGATAATAATTATTCACTTGTATGAGTCTTTTATTGATACCCATTGGCCCTACTGAATAAAATAGAAATGGTATATTTTTTGTTTTTGTTTTGTTAGCTTTTTATCCCCAGTTCCTGGAAGAAGAAACTCAGTAAAAATACATTGAATGAATAGGAACTTAACATATTATGTTATAACAAGATTATAAGTTCCCTTCTTGAGAGCAGGACCCATGGATTCCTCATATTGGTATCCTTAGAAGCGTACACAATACCTGGCACATTTATTTCAGGCATACTGTATTGAATAAGGCATACACTTAATACAACCATGAAGGTTTAGGTAGTGACATATTCATGGTGTTTAAGGATTTATAAATGTGGTCCAAATTAACCGATTGGAATACAAATAAAATAACTTTGTGATGCGGTTTATAATTAAATTTGTACTATTTTCTTAATTACTATGATTTTTAAATTTATTTTGATAGTTTAAAGTATATATTGCTATTTTCCTGACTTTCTATAAGGTGATAGTTTTGAATTGTATTATCTAGTCTTAAGCAGTAATCTCTGATATAAAGCTTCAGGGGGACAAAGTCATATCTCATTTCCCATTCTTGCCACAGACAATCAAAAACCTTTCCTCATCTTTAACCTAATTCAGTGACTTGTTATATCCAGTTAATTGTTTTTTAAATTAAATAACCACAATGGAATGAGAGGTCATCTGGTACATTCTGCTGCTTGTTACCTAATTGCATTTAATTCATCCCAGAGACTGGAACACTTAAGCCTGTTTGAAAGTTCTCACATAAAACCAGATGAGGACATGTGTATACATTCTGAGACGCTAGCCAGGGATCGAAATGGAACAATGTGCACATATGACATGTTCTTTACTCTTCATGAATCTCTTCTATTAATGTCATGGATTTTTGGGTTTCTGAGAGAGAAGGAAGTGACGCTGACACAACTAATGTAGTGGAAGGAGCACTGGCATAGAAACAAGATTTTTGGCTGACACTTATTAATTTATAGATAGTTTAGGGTGGCATGGTAAGGTAGAAATGACTTGGGCTTAGGTAACAAAGATTTGAGTTCCCCTTCTAGATTATTAGCTGTTTGACTGTGAGTGAGGTACTACTCTTTGAGTGTCAGTTTTGGAATCCTTAAAATGGGGATAATATATATGTATATATATCTCAAAGAATTGATATGGCAACTAATTCTCCTAAATTATTCTGATACAACTCCCAATGACCAAATCAAGATTTCACTAATTAGTAAATGTTAACAATTATTAATATTTTTTCTTAGGTAACATTCAGGTTTAGCCTTTCTGTAGTCAAAAACAAATATCTTTTTGGTCCAGGATATTCCTCCATACCAGTCAGGGTTCCCTGCATTTTGTTTCCCAAGGCCCAAGAATAAGGTTTCCCATGCCATCCTCTAGATATTCCCTCTTCAGTGGTTTCTATGGCTCTTGGGATGAAGGTCAACATTCTTAACTTGGCATCTTTCTTTCTGCATGTGGTTTCTGCCTATAACATGCACCTCTTCTCTTAAAAGTGAATCCCTTCTTGAAAGTGTGGCACTTGGAAATCATACTGTAAATGACAGTACTACTGATCTCACTCAATATTGTCACCATTTTCCCTCATTATTATCTGTGTCAACCAGATTCTCTTTTATTCCACACTTGAATAAGACTGCGAAATAATCTGTCTTGAAATTATAAAGTGTTTGTAATCTATAGCTCTGTGGAATGATCTTTCTTTTCTGTTAAAGTTCCTTGGAATAAACTTTGATATAAAACCATAATAAAATTCATGAACAAGTTAAATGGAAGGAAATCATAGAATTAGCAGTAGATTGAGACCAAAATGTTAGATTTAGAGTTATGGTCATGTATAGCAAAGCAGAGATGGATGTGTGAAGAGACAATATAACATAGACATGCAGGGAAAAACAAAAGGAACAGTTCACAAAGGTCTAGAGGCCTAGAAAGTGAGCGAGAGCTGGATAATCTTAATCGATGTTTGACTGTTCATGTTGCCCTTTGGTTGTGTGAGATACCTTTTGCATTATGTTAGGTTCCCCAATCTAAGAAGACATTAAGTGAAGTATTTGTAAAATACCCTTTGTGTTATGTCAGGTTCTTCAAAATAAAGAGACTTTAAGCAAGGGACTCACATGCCAGTAATTTATTAAGGAAGTGCTCTCTGATGAGCTGGTAAAGGAGTGAGGGAGGCAGGAAAAGGAAGTTAAGAAGCAAGGGTGCTGTTTCAAGCAAGAGTGGTGACAGCTTGATTCTGCAGGGGAATTTTGGAATGTCAGTTACACCTCAGTGTTTGTCCTGAGTGAAAGCGAGAGAGCTTTCATACTCCAGGACTGGACATTCTTGTGAAGTGATAGTGGCTGTAAATCCCAAGTACCTCCTGTTCTCTGCTTATGCTAGCAAAGATGCTCCACTAGTTCAAAGCTGTCCTTCAAAGAGGATGGCTGGAGCAGCTCCTTGGTAATCAAGGCACATGGACACTGACACCAGGGCCACACACAGTGGGATGTGGGCAAAGCACTAACCTTGACACTATACTGTGCTTCTCAAACTATCTGTGGAGAAGGACCAGTTCTTTGCCCTGAAACCACTGGAACCAATACTTTTATAAAAAAATGATAAAACTTAATTACTAGAAAAATGACAATAAAGAACATCTAAAATAAAGACATACAAAATACAAAACTAAAAAGCCTGAAAAATGTCTCCCCAAAGAGATCAGGTCTTAAGCCTGGAACCTGTAAATTAACCTTATTTGAAAAAGGGGTCTTTGCAGACATGAATAAGCTAAGGATCTTGAAATGGGAAGATTATCCTGGATTATCCAGCAGACCCCAAATACATTCACACGTGTTCTTCTAAGAGGAAGATTTGACTACACAGAGGAAAAGGTATTGTAAAGACAGAGGCAGAGATTGGATTGATGTAGTCACCAGCCAGGAGCTCCAACAGCCACCAGAAGGTGGAAGATTCGAGGAAGACATTTTCACCTAGACCTCTGGGAGGGAGCGAGGCCCTTCCTACTCTGATTCTGGCCCACTTGAAACTAATATTGGATTTCTGTCCTCTGGAACTATGAAAGAATATATCTCTACTGTTTTAACCCATGTTTGTGGTTATTTGTGACAGTAGCCAAAGGAAACTAAAAAAAATATCCAAATCTTTTTATTAGAAGAATCAGTAGACAAAAAAATTTATCAAATTGCTACATAACTTTCTAATGCTTAATCTCAGGTTTTGTACCTCATCCCATCTTGGGCCTTAACAAACATCATCTCTGGACCATTCTTTGAGTAGGACTATGCATATCCACGTAACAAATGCCCTTTGTTTACATAAACTAACTGAAATGAGTTTGTTTTTTTTTTTAAAAAGAAACACTATTCTTATAAAATACCATTTTTAACTGTAACTTATGATTTTGGAAATAATTATATAAAGAACACTACTTTGAACATATGATAGGCCTTTAACATAAAACACACAGGTTATTAAATAGTTCTGAAATGGAAAATGCTATTTGTGCTCTGTGGTCTTATCAGCTAGGTTGACTTGGCTCTGAATTCAAACACACACTATCCGAGCCCACTGGCAAGCCAGTTATTGGGCTTAGATCTATGGCATGCGATTATTACAACTAACTCTTTTGCTAGACTCTTTTTTATAAGATGGAGGTTACCAGCGGGAACCAAAACAAATGACACATCCTTATCATTTGGAACGTGGCATACCATTTCAAGAACAGCCAGTGTGTGTTTGGTTTACCATAAGGTGGCGCTAAATGAATGCCTTAAAATTGAAAGCTGATGCTTAAAAAAGACTATTTTCAGACTCTGCATCATAAACCAAATTATCCACTTAAAACATTAATGTGACCAAATTCAATTCTGCACTTCCATAGAACATTCCTTATATTAAACATATTGTCAGTTTATGGTCTTTATATTGAGGGTCCCCTCTCCTTCCGCCATGGACTGATATAATTGTTAGTATGCAGTCAAAACAGGTATGTTATGACCACTGCTGTTTTGGTTTTATTTTTTGTAGAAAAATGATCAGGTCTCTGTAGTCAACAGAGAAATAGTAGTTTTAACTCTTTTTTCCACCCATTGTTTTTTGCAAATCTCATCAGTTCATTTCTATAAACTATCTTCCCCCTGTATTATTAATTTGCAGGACATTCCACAGAGGAAAGTAATAAAGTAAATAACTACCATTTTAATGTTGTAAAATATGTTATCTAGATATTAATATTTCAGGACAGGTGGGGAATATTGACAGTATCTTCTAAAAGAAGACAGTTTTCAGGCCAATGTTTGTACTCCTGTCTATGAAGCTGAAATAAATCCAATAGACAGGGGAATATATACTTAAAAAAAGGTAAATGAGGCAACAGAAAGTGAGATCAATTTGATTATTTACCTTGGTGTTAAACATCATATTCTGTTCTCTCCTTTTATAAAATGGAGGAGTAAAAAGGAAAACATCATTTCTATTATTCTCACATTTTTCATGTGACACTTTCTTTGCATTATTATATTTTCAAGCACCTTATGAGTAAAAAGTTTTAAAAAATGCTTTACTCAATTCAGACTGCAGCAGATAATTCTCATTATCTGTGAGTTCATTCTATTAAGAAAATATTCTTAGTAGGCCATTTAGGTTGCACTTTGTTTAATAGAAATTCCAAATTTCTGTATATTCTTTGTACACCATCTTGCACTGCTCCATTATTTTTGCTTATCTTAAACATTCTTAAACAAAGTCCCATATCCTGCCTTATCCATTGTTTGATCCACTTGACATTATTTATTTCATCAGCCTTCTTGGATTATAGAAGTCAATCATTGATATGAATTCTCATTTTATTTCCCCCTAAAGCTTCCTGAAGTGGAAAAGCTAACACAGAATTCCTAGCTGTCTCATGGATGCTTCAGAGAATGGACATCAATGTACCTGCTTCCCTTTTCTAATCTATTTGGTTGTGTTAACTATATTATATGCACAACCACAGAAATTGTCTGTTAAAAGAAAAAGAAATCTTGACTAATCTGAAGTCATCTTCAGATAAGTTCTCTCTCTGTTTAATTTACTCCCTTAAATCACTTTAGTGTTCAGAACATCAAAGTTGTAAGGAGAAAGGACACATAAGTTGTACCTTTCATCTTACCTCTTTTCCCCTTGTTATGCTTCATCTCCTCTCCCTTCTTTTTTTCTTTCTCTCTCTTCCTTTTTCCCTAATTATGAATTCTAGAGTCTCAAAAAACAGACTAGAAAAATAAAAAATGAAGCGGGAAATGCACAATTGTGAAATTACAACCTCAAGGGACAGAGTAATAAAACATCAAATTGAAGTTATTTTGGACTAGATTGCATGGTCATTGTAGGCACATGCAAACTGAATGTAAATAAAAACTTGCGACCCACATACATATTGATCTTGGAAGCCATAACTGACTTCTCAAATACTGCTCAATCTGACTATCATGAAATTTCTCTACCTTCAGCATGAAAGATTATCCCTATTAAAAATAACACCAATATTTTCATTTCCATAGCATTAAATATGGTGCCAAAATAAGCATATGTGAACTGTTGCTTTATCCTGTCATCCTCATCTATTTGGCTACGATAATTACACTACTGTAACCAGCTTGAATTCTCTTTTAGCTTTAATTCTAAAATGATACATGTTACTATGATAAATATGTATTTTTATGGAGCTGGCTGCATTTCCTCATCCTTAGGATTGGGTGATTGTGTTTCCTCTCTGGATGAATTAGAGTAGTATATTTGAGATTATATTTCATTAGTTTTATTGCTGCTTGTTAAAGTTTTATTACCCTCTCTGTTTTATATTTCAGGCTGGCAACTCTTGCCAGTAGTGCTAAGTGATTTGAGATATATGAATCATAACTTTGTGACCTAAGAATATGCAGTCTGCAAATATAATGGTGTCTTAGAAGTGATATTTTATAATGCCATTAAATGAATGCATGCACAGGATAGCTATTGAAAATTATGGAACTTTTTAAAAAATTTTCTCTTATCTCAGTTCAAGTATTCAGCATGTCTCTTTAGGGGCACATAGTATGCTCTAAAGAAGAATTCATTCATTCTGAATGCTTTTCATTTAGTTCATGTAATTGTTATCTACTGTGTAGTTATAATTCAATAATGTCTTTAAGGCAATTAACATTTAAGTATAATTTAAATCCACGTAGTATAACTAAGGTAGATGCCTCTTTCCTCAACTGAATAAACAATTGAGTAGGTATAAGGGATAGTTACACATCACATAATTGAAGTGCTAGACATGTTGACAGTTCAGTAGGAGGAACATATTCTACCACCATTACAACCCCTATACCTCTGAACTTATTATACTGTAAATGGGAAATTAAGAATGTAGCAGTACTTAACACATTTATAGTAATTATTAAAATATGTGTAACTATATCATAGAGAATGTGACTGAGATAAACTTCCTGAAATTTGACTATTTCTTAAGAGCAAACTTGCTTAAAAACCTTCATTTTTCAGAAAAAGTAGTGCTTTAGTTTTCTAGTGAAGAGAATATTAGCTGCAACCACCTTCAACGATATAGTCTCTTGGAGGAGACTAATTCATTCATGAATATTTATTGAGGTCCCATTATGTGTCAAATGATATCTTGAATTGTGTTGAACACATTGTTATTTTTGTATACTAAACTTTACTCAGTGGAAAATTAGCAATTGATATAAACATCTCTGGTTAGCAAGATGTTCAAGTATCTACTTCCTAAGACAAACTAGGCAAAAGGAGTGCATGCTATATATTTGTAGGGTTTTTTTCCTTTCTCGGTAGTACTCTAACATTAAAAAAAAAATACAATTTGCATGAGGCATTGGCTTTGATTGATTATGAAATTGAACTTCTCCTTACTCACTGAAAGCAAAATAGGACAAAAATGCGGTGTGAGAAAAAGAACCAAAATAGAAATGTCAGCTTGCTAGTTTTTGAAGTAGAAATTCCATGCTTGTCTTCTGGCAAGTCACAATGTGAAGAGACACAGCTCAGTGAGCATCACCATTGCTCTGAGTCCTAGCACTTCATCTCAGGTGCCAGAGAACCATGGAAGGCTCTTGGCATCTTCAAGGCTAGAAAGTCATTGAGGTCTCATCATGATTTGATGCAACTGTGGAGATTTCTATCCAGCTTCCCATTGATTCCAAAAAAGACCAGGAATCCCAAAAAGAATGATCTGGAGACCTCATGAGAATTTGAATTGACTTTTTAAGAGCTTAGAATTTGAGAACAAAATAAAACATTGTAACAGTGAAATTATTTTGAAAGTATGTGTGGGGAACATAACATTTTAATGTGTGCATGCTTAATCCTCACTGACCCCTCCCCCTGCCCCCTTCGCCTTGTTGCTGACCTCAAGGAGAATTCTTTCAGCTCAGTTTATATGTTTACTTTTTTTTAATTTTTATTTTTTTATGCTTTAGATCAGTGAGTTAACAACAGCAACAAAAAAAAGAAGGAAAGAGGGGAATATTTACTTTGGGAAGAGGAAAAAGAAGCAGTAGAAGGAAAATAAGAAAGGAAGGAAAGGCAAAAATGCTAGTGGGCTGGTTGGGGTGGGTTAGAGTCTTTGGGAGGCAAGAGTATCAGAGAGAAAAAAATTTAGGAGCTGTTGCCATCCATGTAGGGAATGGTGAGAGTTACAGACTTGGGGAAAATGGATATTTAATGATTTGTGGTTATTTAAGTATATTTTAATCCCATTGCCATTTTTTAAAGGACATCTTTAAACAGTATGGATGTCTTTTAATTACTCCTGTTTACTCTATTATGTTTCTTTCATCACAAGTCTGAGCTGAGCCTGGGTCACATGGGCCTGGTTGTTACTTGGGTTACTCTATGTTTCAGAACGTAGGAAACCATTGTGGTCATTTTGCTTAAAACCTGGTGGGGAGCTTATACCATGACATTTTTCCAGTGAGTGCAGTGTTGGAAGTGTGATCATGCTACTCTTCAGCTTGATATTCTAGGCTCAGCCACCATGTATGGAGTTTTCTAGTATCCTGGGGATAAAATTCAAGGTTTTGAATTAGAAGCCTCTTGGAAGAGTTCAAAAGGCTTTTGCAAAATGTGGGAAAGCCAGACTAAAAGAAAAGCCTTGGAATGGAGCTTGAATCAACCCCCACTTCATTCTTTGAACTTCATTTAAATCCTCAGAATTGAGGAGGTGTATGGATTCCACTGAAACCTCCATTGAGAAGATTCATTGCTCCATGTTTCATACTGAAAGGAGAGACACTGTGGTCAAAATGTTTTAAAACTTCAGCTCTTTGTGCCTTTCTGAGCAGCAATCTTCTCCTGTCCTCACTTCCCAAGGTGGTCAAGCTTTAATACTACTCTTAATTTTCTTTAGGCTATACCAAAATGTCAGAAAATTCAACATGTTCAAACCCAAACTCAGGCTTTTATCTCCTTAGATTTCCCCTTAGACTTTCCTTGGTATTATTCTCCTAGGTTTAGAACTTTGAAATAATCATTTATTGTCATCTTTACTTACATCCAATAATTCATGGCCAATAATTTCTTCCTTCATAATATTTCTGAGACTCTCCCAATAATATGATTTTATTCAAGGTGTTGTTCCAAACGGGGAAACAGCCACCTTCCTCTCTTTCCAATTCTTTTAAGACCAAAAGCAAGTTAAATTTGCTAAATTGGAGGAGCCTCTGCTCCTCACTCTAGCACTCATGCCTCTCTCCTTTTCCTACCATGCTTAGTGATTACTGTATTGCTTGTGGCAACTATTGTGAGGCTTATTAAAATGCTGAATCATTTCATGTATATCTGTCCTATATAGAGTCTATAGGTTACAAAAATTGCTGTGTTTTCTTCCTTTTCTCAATTACTGTGTCTATTTGAGTATTTCTTCAAACGCATATTAAAAGTACTAGATTCATAATAGATTCTCATTACTTGTTGAATTGAATCAAAGAAGCAAATTTTGCATGTATTACATAGAGTGAGAGATACAGTTGACAGTTCAATTAAAAAAAAAAGGGACTACAACCATACTTTTCAAACTATTCCTCTGAAGTACCTCTCAACGTCCTAGATGACAGGAATATAGCCTGAAGCAGCTGCATTATATATGCTTGACATCTCCTGTCTAATCCTAAAAATTCTGGGGAATTATTCTTATCTCCATATCAGTATTTGTTTGCCATAAAAACAACGTTTTAAATTATATACTAGCCAAACAACTTCTCTTCCCACTCTCAGCCTCCTAAATCTTGCAATGAAATTAATATTCTTGGAAGATTTTTCTGATTAATGACATTTCCCATCCTTTCCTAGATACCTTAGCTTGAGATTTTAGAAACTTACTGGTATCAAGGCCAGTACTGTGCAGAAAATGAATAGAACTTTGCTGGCTATTAAGCAGCAGTGAGGAATTCTCACTTAGGAAGATCTGTATATAATTTCACTTACTGTTATTTGGAATATAATAGCACAGATTTAAAATTGGAAATCTTTGTTCAACTCATACTTTATTTATCTATTTTAAGTTCAAATAAATTTACATATTCTAAAATTATAATTTCAGCATGTATATCTGAAATCTAATATCTAATTAGAATGTTTTCTATGCAGAATTTAGTTTTACTTTTTTTTTTTTAA
>JAQZBX010099825.1:0-11436 GCA_029593785.1 Cabassous unicinctus
GCCCTGGACAGAGCAATCAGTATTATAGTGCTGTCCCATTTCTCCACCAGGAGCAATTTTGCCCTCCAGGGGACATTTGACAATGTTTGGAGACAGGTTTGTTTGTCACAAATTGGGGGGAGGGACAGGGAATGCTAATGGCATCTGATAGATAGAGGCCAGGGATGTTGCTAAACATCCTCCCATGCTCAGGACAGCCTCCACAACAGAGAATTCGCTGACCCAAGATATCAAGGCTGAGAAATCCCAGATTAGAAAATGTTGGTTGATCTGGCAAGTTGCTAAGTGGAGGTTTGTTAAGGGAGCTCCTATTTTATGTATTTTTGATAGAAGTTAGATATAAAGTTAGGTCAAACTTTAAAGGAAGTAAAACCTTGGAAATTGTTGAGGTTTCTAAGGAGACCAGTTAATTCATAACTTCATCTACTCTGGGTCCTAAACCCACTGAGAATTAGACATGGAAACAAGACATAGTTTCTAGTATCAGCATTAAAATCAACATTCTAGCTTTATATCTGATCAGACCCGATTGGAGAACTTGACATGAACAAACGGCCAAACGGGAAATCTAAATGCTTCCCCTCTAATCTGAGTGTGGAGAGAATTGTATCTGCTTAGCACTAGGAGAGAACTCAAGAGAGATGGAAAGAGAGAGAGCATGGGAACACAGTAATGTTTAACTCAAAAAATGTCTCCTAGTAGAGAAATGTGAATCATGGATATCAAGAGTTTTGCCATCTCATCAACCATATAATTCTTTCCCAGTAAGACATATTGAAGAAGTGAAAGTTTCAACCTTTCAAATAAAATTTTCTTTTGTGGGCTGGTAGAAATATGGGAAGAGGAAAATGTTGGTTCTTCCTTATTCATGGTGGAAAATGCACCTCACCTGTACAGCTCACCTTTTTCCTCTCCCTTCTACCTTTGTTGAGTGTGGGACCTTGAGCAAGTCGCAGGCCTCAATTCCCTCATGTATATAATGATGCCAATTTGTTGGAAGGCTGAGGGCTGGCTTAGATTATCTATGGAGACTTCTTAAAATCTTGAGTACATTCCAAAGGACACAGTGATGATTTAACAAAAGTGTATGATTTCAGACTTCTGAATGATTAGAAATTGAGGGTAGGAGAAGGCTGTTTGTTACCAGTGTGAATTGAAAAGTTAAAGAGTATTGTAGGGTATGCTCGCAAGCTTTTTTGTGTACATCTTCCCTGTGTTCAGTGGTCGCTTCACTTGTGATTTGGAAGTTGGCTATTCTATTCTCCCAGTTTTCTGTTTCTTTGGGCTCTGTGATAGGTCTGCACAAATCTATTATTTCTTTGCACTTCCCATCAATTGTAACTCTCATCTTCAAAGGTTATCTTTGCAATGACTCCAGGATTTTTTTTTTTTAAGGATATACCAGTGATTGAACCCAGGACCTCGTATATGGGAAGTAGATACTTAACCACTTGAGCTACATCCACTCCCCTCCAGGATTTTTAACAATCACCTAATATATTTCTGTGATTGGTGCTTTGTAGTTATGGGGTAATAAGCATATAAGATTTATTAGAGAACAGGGATTTCAATCCTGGTTCAGTCTCTTGCTGGCCTAGTGATGAAAGAAAATCACTTGATGCTTGTGAGTCTCTATAGTTTTATATGTACATTGGACATTAGAAATAGTACTTGATTCTCAAGGCTCTTGCAAAGGCAATGTGTGTGAAGACACTTGTAAAATTGTGAAGCATTTGCAAATGTTAGGAGTTATTATTAATTATTCAGCCACTTGCAGCCACTCTCTGGGTCATCATAAAGTCATCTTTGTTTTGAGGAATTAGCATTTAGGTAAGAAAGGGCACCTATTTACCCAATAATTAGGTTGCATGGTGAAAAGCAAATGAGGGTCCCTTTCTACAGATTGAAACATCCAGATGTGTTTGCCTGATTTATCCAGATGTGTTTCTGAGTTTTCCACCTCAGCATGACTGCTCATCACAAAACTCTGTACACTGAGTGGTAAAACGGGGCCTCTGAGGATGCTGTTTGATCAGGGGCCTCTTTCTAAGCCATGCCATCTTCTGACAATGTGATTTAATGCTACAAGAACATTCAAAGCCATAATAAGCCATCTCTTTAAGTCTCAGCTTCAGAACCTGTTTGACCTCATTCGAAGGAATGTCATGAAAATGTGTTTATCCAAAAAGCTTTCTTTTTTCTGCTTCCTTATTAGATAACTGTCACAGATCAAAAACAGAGCTAAGAAAAACCAACACTGCCATTTTAGCTAGAATTTCTAACCCAGATTTCTAAGTAACTTTCTGATCCAGCAGAATTCTAATGAGTCTGCGAAGGTAGGCTGAAGAGGCAGACCCCAGCTCAGAACAACTCTTTCTAGTCACACTATTGGACACAAGTGGTTGCCTGGCAACACTGGTCACAGGAAATCCTCATTGCTGCTCCCTCACCTAATTTAATTAAACTCAGAATTCCATCTGCCCACCCAGGAATTTGGCAATATATGCTAAAAGAGCCATAAAAAATGTCCATTCTCTTTGACTCAGTAATTCTGCTTTGGGAATTTTTCCTAAGAAAACAGTCTAAAATATGAAAAAAGCTGTATGACCCAAAAATGCTCATCACTGCTTGATTTATAATGTCAAATGGTTGGAAAAAGCATTCAGGTCCACCATTAGGGAAATAGTTAAGTAAGTTGAGGTATATGCTTTCAATGGAATATTGTACAACCAAAGAATATTATAGTTATGAAGGCTTTGTTGAAACATGGAAATATTCTAATAAGTGAAAATGTAGGATTTGCAGATGTAGGTGCACTATGATTATAATTCTGGATAAACATGTATAAGAAAAACAACTAGAAAGAAATTCACCAGAATGCAAATATCATTGCTATGTTAGGGTGGTGAGATCATAGATGATTTTCAAAAATTATTTTTCTCTTTCAAATGATGAATAATATAGTTTTTTACAATAAAATTTTTTAAAAAGATTTAAACCTCTCCATTTCTCTGCTTAGTGCATGATCCAGACTTACTCCAAATTTGTGAAATTAATTAGATACCTAATCTGAGGGGTGCCTCCAAACTACGAGGAGTGATTAAAGAAGGCATCTCAACACACCCTACACGTAAAAAGAAGTTTCACAAAGATCTGAAAGGAAAAAAAAAAAGGTGTGAAGGCAAGTGGGACATGTAAACATTATTTTATGGGCTCTACATAAGTAAAGCAGGCTCTGTTTAACTTCTAGCTTTGGAGAACCAAATATCTCTAACAGAATGATGGCCCTGAGTAGGATTGGCTGCCAGGCAACGCTGTGAGCAGATGTACCTGGGTCCTTAGAGTATAAAAGGAGGGAGTGTGCAGTGGTGGAAAGAGCCCCTGCCGGGTAGTTCTGAGGCTTGGGACCTTTACTCTGACTCGAAAAGCTTGAACAACTCTCTCAATATCCCGGAACATGATTCTAAAATCAGGACCCTGTTATCTCTAATGTCCTTTCTGGTTCTGAAATTCATTCATTTGTTCATTCATACACTCAGCGATTTTTATAGAGCACCTGCTGCATTCCAGGCATTGAGCTAGGTCCTTAGGGAGGTAAAAACAAAATCAGAATAGGACATAGTTCCTCATCTCAAAATGAGCAGTTGAAACCTATTTGAGGGATGGGGGCAGAGGCAACGGTACAAAGCGTTTGTTTTGAATCTACAAATATATTCATGAAATATATATTTTTTAAAAACAGCCATTCTTTTTGCTAAAAGAGACAAAAGGAACATTACCACTTTGATCATTAGTGCTGATACTATGTTCAGGAAGTTAAAAATCCGTTAGGGAAATTTAGTCTCTGCCTAGAACAGGGATTCTTAACAAGGGGTCCGTGAGCTTGAATTGAAATTCTTTCTTTTTATTTTTTTTTACCAGGAGGTCCTGGGGATCAAACTCAGGTCCTTCCATATGGGAGACGGAGGTCCAACCGTTTGAGCCACATCCATCCCCCGAATTGAAATTCAAAAAAACATTCTTGTGGGGTCGTGTTGGTGTGGGTGTGATATATTTATTAAATAATACACATTATAGTGTGGACTTAGTAAGGGGTCCGTGGTTTTCACCTGACTGGCAAAGGAGCCTGTGGAACAAAAAAGGTTAAGAACCTGTGGCCTAGAAGAACCCATGTTCTAATCATTTGAGTGAAATCATGAAGATTCAATAAATGCTGTGTATAATAACCTCGCAGGAGGATAAATACCCTGTATCTTGAATTTGGATGCCTTATTTTATCTTGGTTCTGTCCCTTTCTTGCTACAACTGTTTACATTTTCATTACCCAAACAGACTGTAGTTCCAAACATTTCAAATTTCCTTCTAAAAGAGGGAGAGGAGAATATTCACAGTCTGGCTGAGACTTACCACCAGGTGCCAAAACACAAATCTTTATATGATGTTGACATAAAACTAGACGGAGACACCCACTAGTCAAATAGCATAATGTGAACTTTGCTAGGGACTGTAAGTCAGTGCTATAAGTCAGTCGGCAAGTTTTAAAACCCTAACATAGTTTCTTTTTCTTCATTTATTACTGAGTCCTTCTATATTCCTAGGCCCTTCTCTTAATAAAAATAGCTAACACTTACCAGACGTTTACTGTAACCAGGAACTTTGTAAAGCACCCTACATACATTATGTGATTTTTAATCCTTATAAAACATTATGGGATAGGCACCAATAAATAAATGAGAAAACAAGAATTAGCTGAAGGAAACATAATAATAGCAATATGGAGCATATGTAGAAAGATAGAAATTTATATAATTTTAAAATTTAAACAATATGAAAATATAAATTTTGACTTCATGCACAACATGCAAAATCATGACAATCATTCTTGCACAGTGCTCTGCTGCAGAGATCCCCTTCAGGGTTTGCTCACCCAGATGTTGGGAATAAGTGGGATAACAGACCTCAAGTGAATCTCTCTCCAGAGCAGGGGTTTCTTAACCTTTTTTGTTCCACGGATCCCTTTGCCAGCCAGGTGAAAACCACAGGCCCCTTAATAAGTCCACACTGCACTGTGTATTACTTAATAAATATATCACACCCACACCAACATGGTCCCACAAGAATAATGCTTTTTTAAAAATTTTAAATTCAAGCTTACAGACCCCTTGTGAAGAACCCCTGGTCCAGAGATTGCCTCAGCTGAAGAGAGCTGCTCTGCTCAAGACCATACCCCATTCCTGGAGCAGCCAGCTTCTAAGGACTGATTGAAAGAGAAGTCTGAAAACCTGGCCTCTTTACCCTAACTTGGGGTAACCTAAAAGAGCTGTGCCAGCTCCAGAGCATCCTATGGGGATTGTCTTGGGCCTATCTTCTGACTATGTTCTTCTCTTCTCCTGTAGATATTGATCCCAACACCATTCCTTAATAAACCTCTGGCATGCTCATCTCCACCCAGGGTCTGTTTCCCAGGAACCCAACCTGGAACAACTCCAAATTAAAAATCTGTAAATTTTCTGTAGCCTAAAGCTTCTTTGAAGATAGAATGGAAAAAATAAGACACTGGGGGAATATACAGGAGAAATTGTCACGGTACATACAAGATAATAGCTCTTACAGTGATGAAAGACAATGTCTAAAAAAATTTTACATTTCAATTAAAATTTAAAAAAATATTTTACTTGTTATTTTTTAAACTATTATTGTTTCATTTCCTTATTAATTTTATTTGGTTATTTTGTTGGCTTCATTTTTGGAGAGGTTTTGGATCACAGAAGAGTCACAACTGTGGCAGGGGAGGATCACTGGTGTGGGGTGTTGGTGATGGGGGATTGTGTGGGGAGGGGTGTACCTGGGGCATGCCTCTAAGGCATATGAATATGTTCAAGTGGTCATAGGGCATTGTCTCCGTGGGTGGAGACCTACACAATAACCAAAAGAATACTGAATTCACATCTTGGTGAGTACTGCTGCATTCTCTAATGAATGGCAAGAATCCCACAAGTACAAAAGTAGTGCCTAGTGAAGGAAGACAGACCATTGTGCCAGGCCCTTGATATTGATGATTGTACTTATGAACCTTTTCTTGTGAAATTGAAACTTAGTCTAGTATTAGATATTGCCTAAGAGTTACCTCCTGAAAGCCCCCTTGGTGCTCAAATGTGGCCTTTCCCTAAGCCAAACTCATCATAAAAATGCACTACCTTACCCCCGCCCCCAGGCATGGGACATGACTCCCAGGGATGAGCCTACCTGGCACTGAGGGATTATTACCAAGCGCCAACTAGCAATGCATCTAGAAAAAGACCTTGACCAAAAGGGGGAAATATTAAATTCAAATGAGTTTTTATGGTTAAGAGATTTCAAAGTGAGTCGGGAGGTCATTTCAGAGGTTATGCTTATGCACGTCTCAGCAGGATCTCATTGACTGCCACAGTAAACAGCGCCTCAAATTGTGGGCTCCTGAGGGCTCTAGAGACATCCAGACACTATAAGACAAGCTCAGGAATTCATCATCTTGTCAGTGGGCCTTGCTCTGGAATTTATGCTCCCCAGTATAATACACTTAGACTAATTTATAGTTTCCCTACACATGGCTCTTCTGCCCCTTTTATTTGCACTTATAATTAGCACTATACTTGCTAAATATATGTCCCAGAGATTTAAATCTTTGGTCGGTTCATGTGCCAGTTGAGCCCTGAATCTCAGAAGAGTTGCAACACCTACTCTCCAGTTCATTGGACTCACCCAGGACTACTAACAAGGAGATGATGATGGACAATGCCCATCCCAAGGAACAGAGTGTCTTCAACTGCAAGCAAGATAGTTCTATGCATCTGCCCCCTGGGACCTAACCCCCCTCTCAATTAGAAACAGAGTGGGCATCCCCGTCCCCAAATCCTCAAGATTGGGGAATGAACAATGGATTAAAGTAGACTTATTATTATTCTATTATAGACTTATTATTATTGTAGCAATAGAAGAACTTTTATCACTGATATAAAGGCAGTGGCCACCAGAGATTCTGAGGGGAGGGAGAGGGAAGAATAGGTATAATGTGGGGGCATTTTCAGAACATTGGAATTGTCCTGCATGATATTGCAATGATGGATACAGTCCATCATATATTTTGTCATAACCTACAAAATTGTGCAGGATAGAGTGTAAACTATAATGTAAACTGTAGTCCATCTTTGTAGCAATGTGTCAATATGTGTTCATCAATTGTAACATATGTACCACACTAATGAAGGATGTTGATGTGGGAAAGTGTGGGAAGGGGTGGGGCATATGGGAATCCCCTATATTTTTTTATGTAACACTTATGTAATCTAAAGCTTCCTTAAAAATAAAAAATTAAAATTTAAAAAAAGATGTATAGGGGATTAAAAACCCCCTTAGACAAACAAAACAACAATAAAAATCTGTCAAGTATTATATAATTTCAAGGCTGGGCAGTGGAGTGATTCTAAATGGTATGAATGAATGAATGAACTGTTAACAAGGAAGCCCCCTCCTTAGTCAGTAAATAGAAATATATTTCATCTTTCTTCTGGGTTGCTCTTAGATTATTTGAGGGCATCAGGAACATATTCCTTGCATAAAATGTGTTCATAGTGCTAAATGCTTTGCATGTATTATCCCATTTAATTCTTTTAACAACCTATGAGGTAGATGCTTTTTTATTCCCATTTTGTAGAAAAAGAAACTGAGATTCAGAGAGGTTACTAATTTGTCAGTGAAATGCAAAGCTGGAATTTGAACCCCTATATCACTAACTAATATTTCTTAGTTTCCTCCACAGTGCCTTACACATAGAAATAAATAAATGTTTTTCACTTGATTTATTCATTTATAGTGCCTAAAACAGACCTTCCCATGGGGGCAGTTAAGCATTTGAAATTGACCTTGGGCTAACTTGAACCGTGTGTGGAAATTCTACCCATTTCTCTGCATCACGGGGATCTGACGGGACACCTGATAAACTAGGGAAGCTCAGCTTATTCTATATCTGAGGCCCAGAACTGGGATCAGCATGCAGTCCTACTCACTAAATATTTGCTGGTTGAATGAATGAATGAATAAGGAAAGTTTCTTTAATTTAAGTTTTTGATGGAGCAGGAAGAATACTCCCTTACATTTTACATAGGATTATTTTTTGTGTGGATTTGCCAATCAATATCTCAAATGACTGACTTTATGTGTCACCAGAAGAATAATCACTAGGCCCACAGAAACTCGATGTTCAATTCTGAACTGAGATGAGTAGTAAAAGTCAATTAATATTGTATGGAATCATAGGTATTCATCAATTTAATTCAATAAATATTGAGCATATATTATATATATGACAACACAGAGATAAAATGGTGAAAACCCAATCCTGACCCCAAGGAGATTATACTGTAAGATTATGAGGACATACACAAAAATCTTTAGCACAGAAATTGTGTGATCAATGTTAGAGCACAGAGACAAATAATAGCCTGTGGGAGGAGCAATGAGGAGGAAACTGATTTGTAAAGGACAACCAAGGAGGGCTTCATTTGGCAGACTGCCTGAAACACACTACTGAGAAGAACTCCCCTCCCCAAGGCCAGTTGCTCACAGGCCTTCATGACTCTTGTTGGGTCACAATCTTCTAAGCTTAGGACGGCCAACATGTCCTGATTTTAGCACTGAAGGCCCAGCTTTCTTGAAAACCCTTCAGTCTCAGGCAAACCAGGGCGTGTTAGTGTTTGATGAGACCAAACTGAACTGCTATCTGGTTGCTACTGGCATTCCCTGATTTCTCACTCTGACTTTATTTCTTCTTGCCTATCTCCTCCCTACAACCTTGTATTTAAATCCTACACATGATCCAAGAATGACATTTTGTCACCATCACTACGGCTTGACAATGGTATTACCTATATTAACATCATTACTACTAATAAGAATTAATTTATTGAAACTCTGGTACCATTTTAAGTGGATTTTCCTATTTAATTTTCCCTTCACCCTCTAGTAGGTATGTTATTCTCTATATTACAGAGGAAGAAACTGAGGCTCAGAGAGAATATTATAAATTGTCCATAGTAATATAACTAAAAGTGGCAAAGCTGATTATGTAACTCCGGATCCCTGTGCCACAAAATCCCATGCTCCTAACCATGAGGGTACATATTGGCTCCCATGCCAGAGTATTCCCAGGTGAAATTAATGCCATGTTTAAAATAAACAGCTCCTTGGGCACTTAAATGACTTTGTGTTAAGAACATTATACACCTGACTTGTTTCTCCTTCCAGAGTCGGAGCTACTTGATGGGAGAAGCTATGTCTGATTCATTTTTTAATCTACCAAGGTATGGAGGAAACGTGAGAGGATTTATCACGTGAGAGAATGGAAATGAGCCTTAAAGGATGTAGGCTTTAGATGGGGAGGATATGATGATTAAAGCAAAGGGTAATACTATTACTAATAGGAGCTAACATTAGTATGCCATCTAATCCTTGTAATAACTTATGGAGAAAAGTCCTATTACTATCTTTGTTTATCAAGTGGGGAAACTGAGGCTCAGACAGCTAAAAACTTTTGCCCAAAGTTACATAGCTGGTAAATGGCAGAGGCAGATTTCAGACTCACCTTTGTCTGATTCATAGCAAGAGTGTGGATATTATGCTTGATTCTAAAGAGAGGGAAATTGCAGGTTGTGTTTCAGAAAGCGTTGAGTCCCGTGGCTTGGCTGAAGCATAAAGGGCAGGAAGAGAGTTGGAACGATGGTGATGATAATGATAATGATGACCTTCCTGTCCCCTGTCTCATTTGATGGTGGTAATAATGATAGCTACCATTTGTGGGGTATTTTATAGACAAGATGCCATGTTAAGAAGTTTTCAGGGATTCTCCTCTCTCAATTACTTCCCACAACCCTTTAAGAAGGTGTTGATATCCCCTTTTTTGAAACAAAGGAAATGAAGCTTAGAGAGGTTGGGTGGCTAATGAAGCTCGATTCCTAAATGAAACTCTTCTTCCAGGTTTGTGAATACCAAAAAAAGATAATCAGAGCAACACTATACAGCCAGCCAGCTCTCCTCAGTGCTTGCCCCAACACCAACTTTCCAATTAAGCTTTAGGGCAGTTTCAGATGAAACTTCTTTCAGCCAGAGAGACAAACACCATTACGGTGTTTCCTCCTGAGACTCTTTCACAGGTAAGTCCTTCGGCATCTGGGGGATCCCTCAACCCCCATGGCCACGTTTACTGATCTTACTGGTTTGGGGCTGTATCATGACATATGATCTGCTAGACCTGAAGAACAGGTGGTACAGCCAGGGTCCTTGAATGCGGACTTAATCCCGCCAGTCAAATAAGCTGCAATTAAAGGTTTCAAAGAGTTGTATTGAGCTCACAGCAGTTTCCTCTTTAATGAAGAGGCTGCCGTTGGAACTCAAGTCGAGTTAAGGGCTTCTCTTTGATGCTGGAGAAGGTGAGGGTGAGAGCCCTATAGGCTTTTGGTCTCCAGGAGAGCTTGGAAGCGTGACTAACTCTCCTCTGCCACCTAGCGTTGCTTGGAATTAAAGGTCATGCTCTTTTTGATGTTCTTAAGGATAGTCTCTTTTGTGGACAAGAAATCTAGTTGTCTTTTGCAAGGTGTATTCTTTGTGATATATTAAAGGTTATTCATTCCAGGCTGCTTTTCGTTTCTTTTGAAATTTGGTAATATCTTGATCTTTGGGAAAATGAGTTTTGATACTCCAATGCAATGAGAAAAAAAAGCTAAAATTTGGATTTCAGATATATTTATATGAATATGAACTTTGGGGGATTCAGTTTCAATTTCTGAGTCAGCCCTTTGCCAATACCACTCAGGCTTTTTAGGAGACTCTCACCTGTGCTTCCTGTTCTTTGGTGACTTAGAAATAGGTCATTTTATGCAATAAGGTTGGACAAAGATGAAGTCTGAAAACTCCAGGGCAGTTTGTGTGTGTGTGTGTTTATTTTTATCCCCTGTCCCCCAGTGGCTCAATTGTCTATCTGCTCGTCTTCTTTAGGAGGGTCCGGGAACCAAACCTGGGACCTCCCATGTGGGGGGTGGGGTGGGGGTGAGTGCCCAAACGCTTGAGCCACTTCTGCTCCCTGCATCATCTGGCTGTTTCGTCCAGGGCAATTTTTGAGCTTTAGCCTTCAGTCTTAGATACCCATGGTTAGTGGACATTTTTAGGGAAAACATTTTTGGGGAAAAGTTGGTGCCCTGTACTTTCACAACTTCCTTGGGAGAATATAGCTGTTGTTCCTGTTTTCTGAGTAAAGCCCTTAAATTCTCATTTTCATCTTACTAGAGTTCCCTTGAGATTCTGAGTATTGGGTGTATTGTTCGAGTCCCTGGAGGCTTGTTTCCTAGAATTCTGAGCTTTGCAAAGGAAAAGGTTTATGTGGGTTTAATTATTGTGATTGTTATC
>JAQZBX010099826.1:0-11436 GCA_029593785.1 Cabassous unicinctus
CTCAGAAGAGGCTGCAAACACACCCTCATCAAGGTGAGAGCGTGCTGTGCAAACCTGATGAAGATCGATGGTGGTAAACCCCCCTCTCTAATGAACTCTACCAGACATCACAATTACTTGGGGTAATGGAATCCCGTTCAGTTTCATACATTGCAGAAAATCAGACATTCGGTCTTCAGGCCCAGAGATTTAAAGGGAGTGTGTGCCAAATGTGGTTCATTTTATTCCAAGGGATGAAATGCATGCTTTTTCTCCTGGTGAAAATTGAAATGGCCATTAACTTGAAAGCAGATGCTAAGTGTGTAAGGTTTGGTTGCATGTGGTTGTCTTGGAAGCTTTCTGCCTTTTCTGATGCAGGGAAGGACATGTTGGCTGTGTGTTTGACCGAGAGAGGAATCCAGCGGAATTGTTGCTTATTCCTGCTGTATGTTTTAAGAGGAGGAGGTTTGTGGAATTGCCTCTGACATTTAAGAAAAGGGGAGGAGTTAAAGGGAGTGTTAATGTGGAAGACTTTGTAAAACCATCCCTAGATGGGACACAGATAGGACTGATACCCCGTATCTCATCCACCATGGCCCACCCTGGCATTCCAGGGGAGGAATGGCTCTGGAAACCCTGGAAGACCCCCACCCCCGGCATGGATTTTGACATGGGCAGCCGCTGAGGCACCAGGGAGGCTCTTATTGGTAGCTTGGAGAACATAGGTATTGGCAAAAGAAAGAGCAGGAGAGGAGGAAGAGGACAGGAGCTTTGTAGTTTGGAACACATCATTTGGAGGATGCCTAAAAATAGTTGGTAAAGGATGTTCTTTGCAAGGTTCAGCAGTCAAACCAGTGGGGCTCAACCCGTTGTAATAAAGAAGGAAAGATATGTGGCCTTATTATATTTGGAAGAGCATGCCTGGTAAGGGATAACTAAATATTCCCCTTACAGCAGAATTCTTGGTAGGAGAGGAATTTCTCCAAGGCCCTTGGGCTATGCAAATGGAAATTAAGGCAAAGTCAGGCACTCACAGTCCTGGGGAAAATGTCCAAAAGGGCCTCTCTGATCAGTCTGTCCTGAGAGTCCCAGGTGACTGGGAGAGTAAGAGAGCAAAGTTGCTTTTGGGGATTAATAGCATCTCATCACCAAAAGGGACTGAATGCTTAATGCCTACCTTTGGAGATCAGGGTCGTAAGGACCTTCTTTGATGGATTGTGACAATGCTGCTGGTGGGAAGGGACCCCAAGGGCCCCATAGGCCAAGGGGGTCTGGACTTGTGACCTGGTTCAGTGAAATGCCTGAAGAACTTTGGAGAAAGGCTGGCTCCTGCATAGGATGTGTCTAGAACTGGAAGCCCTTCAGGGACCAGGAACTCTGATATGGTGTCATGAGGTGCAGAATAATGGATGTGCATTAGAAATTGAGAGGGTGTCATCTGTAGCCCAGTGGAGGGCAGCACCCTTACAGATACAGCAGTCTGAGCCTGCAAGGGAGTGATTCCACAGTGGCCAAGCATGTAGACTGTGCAGAACCAGCATATACAGTGAAACCGAGTGCCAGTGACTGAAGCTAGAACAGTAGGGGACTGCCCAGGCTTTTCATTGTTCCATAGTAGCCTGGTGTTTGGAGCCAGTACTAACCCCATTGACCTGGAGGCCCTAAATGAGTGCTGGATGGAGGAACTCTTGACAATATGAGTATGTGGACTCTTGAGCAATTAATTGGAGATATAAAAGAGATATGGGCATCTCCATAGTTCAATCCGATAAACTACTGTATTAGTCAGCCAAAGGGGTACTGATGCAAAATACCAGAAATCAGTTGGTTTTTATAAAGGGTATTTATTTTGGGTAGAAGCCCACAGTTACCAGGCCATAAAGTGTAAGTTACTTCCCTCACCAAAGTCTGTTGCCACATGTTGGAGCAAGATGGCTGCCAACGTATGCCAGGGTTCAGGCTTCATGGGTTCCTCTCTTCCTGGGGTTCAATTCTCTCCAGGCTCAGCTGCACTGCTTTGTCTACAAGGCCAGCTGTAGACTATCAGGCCAATGGCTCTGTCTCTCTCCCCAGGGCCTCTGCCTGTGTTTAATGGAGACTTCTCTCCTTCCTCACGTATCTGCTTCACTGTGCATTTACTTCCCAGGTTCCAGGATCAAAACTCAGCATCAAAACTCCAACTCTGTCCTTTGCCATTTCTTTTATCTCTGGGTGGGGACTCAATGTCCTACTGATGGGGCCCAGTCAAAGCCCTAATCATAATTTAATCACACCCAGAGGAACAGAAAAGTTTACAAACATAATCCAATATCTATTTTTGGAATTCATAAATAATGCCAACCTGCTACAACCACAAAACAGGCATTTCTAGTGTCTTAAATAAAAGTTGTCTAGTTGGCCATTTAGGCTCCTAAAGTCACACACAAAAATAGTCACATATATCAAAAATACTGAATTAAACAAAATTTAAAACGTTGCTGGGTGTGGATGTGGCGCAAGCAGTTGAGCGCCTGTTTCGCACATGGGAGATCCTGGGTTCAGTTCCTGGTGCGTCCTAAAAACAAACAAACAAAAAAACCAAACAACAAGTAAACAAATGAAGAAACCAACTCAGGGGAGCCAATATGGCTCAGTGGTTGAGTGCCGGTCTCCCACTTACAAGGTCTCTAGTTCAATCCCCAGGCCCTGGTACCTCAAAAAAAAAAATGTTGGTGGACTTCTCGGAGCCTTGTGACAATCAAATGGGAGGCAATGGATGCTACATTTTCAAGGCATTTTTCTTTTCTGTTTTTTTTGTTTTTTTTCTTTTTAATAGGTCTTCTTGTGGGATGTGTGCCTTGGATAGTGCTTTTAAGGTAGAGATTGCAATACCAGAGTAAAATGGTGATATGGAGCTATTGATATTTATTCCATACAATGACAGTATTCATTTTTATAAGCAGATAGTGTCACCATGGTGTCCTTCAGTTGTCTTTAGATCTGCTCTATTTGAGGAATCTCCAGGACTGAGATTCCTCTGACTTCTAGCTATGTCTCTGACAGGTAAAAATAGGGAGGAAGTTTCAGACCTAAGAGAATGCATCTGGTCCTAGAAGAGAAAAACAAGAGAGGAAAGAAGCACTTTGTGAAATGTCAGTGAAAATGTCAGAGTAAGGAACTCCAAAAGTCCACTACTCCATAAAAGCAGTGAAAACACTGGCAATAACTATCAGCATCAACTTTTTTTTTTTTTTTTTGCAGCTCTGGAAGCTAAGAAAAATCTTGCAGCAACCAGGGCAACACTTATATAAGAAAAATGGCTGAATCTTGGTAAGAACAGTGTGCTTTGTGGCTTTTCAACATTCCCTAGTCCCATTTCCCCCACCCAGATCAACAGTAGTCTTGAAAATAAAAGCCCTCATTCCCAGTACCAGAAAGAACAGAATAGACCTCATTAACAAAGACGTGTAATTATTTGCTTTGACCTGTTTGGTGCCCTGGAAAAAAAAAGGTGCAAAAGGTTTGCCTTTATCTCACCTAGCTCAGAACCTACCCACTGCTGAAGCTGCTACCTGGGGGCATTTCCAGGAAAATATTTTAGTTGTTGATGCCTGAAGCAATGAATAACAGTTGGGGAAAACAATAGACTAACCGAAAGCTTGGGAGGAAAGATGTAGGAATGAGATGCTTTGTGGAATAAGAGCTTTAATAAGCTCCAACATATTTAGGGGAATCTAGAAAATCATACACATGCCCTGGGTTGTATTCATGCTCAGGAAAAACCTAAGAAAGCCCTAATCTCTCACCTCTGACTGGCCTAAAAGCTCTGTGCAAACAGGAAATGAAGGCTAAGTCAGAGTTATAAACTGCCTGGCTGAGTGTGGAAGGCATGTCCCAACACACACACACACACACACACACACACACACACACACACACACACAGAAGTTCTCTGCAATGACTGGAAGATTTTTTTTTGTTTTCAGGCATTTAAGGAAATCTCTATCCAATTCATTACCTAACCACTAAGCTAATGGACCAGAAACAACAGTGGCCACAGAAGATAAAGAACACAGGTGTTGCAAAATTAGCTCATAAAAGTCACTAAATGGGGGCGGATGTGGCTCAAATGGTTGGGAGTCTGTCTCTCATATGGAGGGACCTAGGTTTGATCCCCAGGACCTCCCGGTAAAAAAATAAAAAGTCACTAAACAAACAAAGGTCAACAACCACAAAAAGCAGCATCAATTAACCCTGGGGAGCAGGAGAATCTAGTTCCCAAAGTTGTCATATTATAATATTCAAAATGTCTTGTTTTCAACAAAAAGTTATGAGGTAAGCACAGAAAGAAGAGAGTGTAGCCTATACACAGAAAAAAAATATAAAAACATTCAATAGAAACTGTCCCTGAGGAAGCCCAGATATTGAACTTAGTAGGCAAAGACTAAAGATAGGCTCTTTTATATGTGTTCAGAGAGCTTAAGGAATTCATGTGAACTAAAGTAAAGCATGCAGATAGCATCTAATCAAATAGAGAATATCAATAAAGAGACAGAAGTTGTAAAAAGGAACCAATAGAAATTCTGGAGTTGAAAAGTACAATAACTGAAATGAAAAATTCACTAGAGGGGCCCAACAGATTTGAGCAGGCAAAAGAAAGATTCAGAGAACTTGAAGATCAATTGGGATTATAAAGTCTGAAGAACAGAAAGAAAAAAGAATGAAGAAAAATGAACAGAGCCAAAAGAGACCCATGGGACACCATGAAGTGTATCAACAAAGACATAATAAGAGTCATAGAAGGAGATGAGAAAAGAACGCAGAAAGAATATTTGAAGAAATAATGATGCAAAACATCCCAATATTGATCAAATAAATTAATCTATGCATCCAAGAAACTCAAAGATCTCCAAGTAGGATATACTCAAAGAAAATCACACCAAGACATATCATAATCAATTTTCAGAAACTAAAGATAGAAACTGGAAAGCAGCAAGAAATAGGCAACTCATCATAAACAAGGGATTATCAATAAGATTAACAGCTGACTGTGTATCAAAACCCATGGAGGTAAGAAGGCAGTGGGCTGACATGCTGAAAGAATAAAACTCTCAACAAAAATTTCCCTCTGAGTGCTTCTTTTACTGCATGTGATAAAGTTTGGTATGTTGTATTTTCATTTTCATTCATCTCAAAGTATTTCCTAATTTCCCTTGTGAATTCTTGAACTCCCGGGTTGTTTAAGAGTGTGTTGTTTAATTTCTGCATATTTGTGAATTTGCCAGATATCCTTCTGTTATTGATTTCTAATTTCTTTTCATTTGGGTTATAGAAGATACTTTGCATGATTTCAATCTTTTTTAATTTATTGAGACTTGTTTTGTGGTCTAACATATAGTCATGCACACTCCATTCAGCAATAGCAGAACATGCTAAGATGGAAATTTTACAGGTGTAAATACCTTCATTAAAAATGAAGAAAGATCTCAAATCAATTACTCAATCTTCCACCTTAAGGATTCAAAAAAAGAACAAAGTAAAAACCAGAGTAAGCAGAAAGAAAGAAAGATTAGAGCAGAGATCAAAGAAATAGAGAATAGAAAAATATTAGAGAGAATCCATAAAACCAAAAGTTGATTCTTTAAGAAGATAACACCATTGAGAGAGAGAGAGAGAGAGAGAGAAAGAGAGAGAGAGAGAGACTGAGACCTAAATTACTAGAATCAGAAATTAAAGAGGAATTATTACTGCTGACTTTACAGAAATAGAAAGGATTATGAAGGAATACTATGAATAGTTGTATACCAACAAATTAGAAAAAGAAAATTGGCAAATTCATAGACACACACAACCTACCAAAACTAGTTCCAGAAGAAATAGACAATCTGAATAGACCTGTAACAAGTAAAGAGATTGAATCAGTAATCAAAAAACTTCCAACAAAGAAAAATTCAGTCCAAGATGGCATCATGGTGAATTCTACCAAAATTTCAAAAAGAATTAACACCAACCCTTCTCAAACTCTTCCAAAATATAGACAAGGGAACACTTCCTAACTCATTCTATGAGTCCAGAATTTCCCAGACACCAAAGCCAGACAAAAACACCACAAGAACAGAAAACTACAGACCAATATCCCTTGTGAATATAGATGCAAATATCCTCAACAGAATTCTAACAAAACCAAATCTAGCACCATATTAAAAGGATTGTACCCTATGTCCAAGTAAGATTTATCCCAGGAATACAAGGTTGGCTTGACAAACAGAAATCAGCCAATGTAATATACCATATTACTATAATAAAGGCTAAAAACACTCGATAATCTTAACCAATGCAGAAAAAGCATTTGACAAAATTTGACACCTCTTTATGATAAAAAGCTGAACAAACTAGGAATAGAAGAGGATTTCCTCAACATGATAACGGGTATCTACGAAAATCCCACAGCTAACATCATGTGTAGTAGTGAAAGACTGAAAGCTATTCTTTTAAGATTAGGAACAAAGCAATGTTATTCACTCTTGCCACTTCTATTCAACATTGTACTGGAAGTTCTAGCTGGAGCAATTAGTCAAGAAAGGGAAATAAAAGGCATACAGATTGGAAACGAAGAAGGAAAACTATCTCTATTCGCAGATGACATTATTTTTTAATATATAAATATATATATAATATTTATATTTATATTTTAATTCATTTTTATTTATATATAACTATAAAGAATCCACAAAAAGACTATTAGAGCTAATAAACAAGTTCAGCAAAGCTGCAGAATACAAGATGCATATACAATAATCATTGTATTTCTAGATATTAGTAATCAGCAATATGAATGTTAAATTAAGAAAAAAAAAATCCCATTTACAATAGCATCAAAAAGAATAAAATACTTAGGAATAAATTTAACCAAGGAAGTGCAAGTCTTGCATACTGAATGCTACAAAACATTGTTGAAATAAATGAAAGACCTAGATAAATGGAAAGACATACATGTTGATGCTTTTAAAGACTTTATATTATTAAGATAGCGATACTCCCAAAACTGGTCAATGGATTCAGTGAAATCCCTATCAAAATCCCAATTGCCTTGAACAAAGTTGGAGAATTCCCACTTCCCAATTTCAAAATTTACTACAAATCTATGGTATCCAAGACAGTATGGAACTGGCATAAAGTCAAACATATAGATCAGGGAAATAGGCTTGGGAGCCTAGAAATAAACCCGTGCATTGATAGTATGTTGATTTTCAGCAAGTATGTCCACCCAATGGGGAAAGAATCATCTTTTCAACAAATGGTGCTAGAAAAACTGGATACGCACATGCAAAATAATGAATTTGGGCCATTATACTTCATACCATATGCAAAAATTAACTCAGAATGATTTATGGACCTGGATATAAGAGCTAAGACTATCCAACTCTTAAGCAGGAAATATAGGTGGAAATCTTCATGACCCTGTGTTAGGCAAAGCTCTCTTAAATATGACACCAAAACCACAAGCAGGAAAAAAAAAAAGAACAGATAAAATTTAGCTTCATCAAAATTTAAAACTTTTGTGCATCAAAGGACACTATCAAGAAAATGAAAAAACCCACAAATGGGAGAAAATATTTGAAACTCATAAGAAGGAATGCAGTACTGATACATGCTACAACGTGGATGAAATTGAAGACCTTATACTTTGTGAAGGAAGCCAGACACAAAAAGGCTGCGTAGTGTGTGGTTCCATTTATATCCAGTGGAAGAGGCAAATCCATAGAGACAGAAAATAGATTAGTGGTTGCCAGGGGATAGGGTGAGGGGGTATTCAGAGATATGGGGTTTCTTTTGGGGCTGATGGAAATGTTCTGGAATTAGATAGTGGTGATGGTAGCATAACATTGTGACTACACTAAAACCCACAGAACTGTACACTTTAAAATCATTACAATGGTGACTTTTATGTTTTATGAATTTTATCTCAATAATTTTTAAAAAAATAAAGCAATATGAAGTCTTAAAGGCTTGTAAGCAGATTTGATTATTTAGGTCCCCTGGATGCAGCCTGAGATTGGATTGTTGAGAACGGCTGTGCAGAGACCACGTAACTGGCAATCTAAGTAGCCCAGGTGTGGGTCAGACCACGAGGGGTGCTGGTTTAACCAGGGCCCTGTGGTATGTTTTCATGGCCTGTGAAAATGTTTTAATTTTAATTTCTTTTAAAATCAGAAGAAAAACTGAACATCATAATGATGGACCTATAATGATGAACCCAGGTGGATTATATTTGACTTTATACCAACAAAGTCGCAAAGTATATGTTTTAAGAATTTTTTGTTTTCATGAAGGAAGGGATCCATGAAGGCAAAAATGCCCACGAAAGTCGTATTGTGGTCTGCTCTGGCCGTGCAGGCAGAGGTAAAGTGAAGAAGATGGATTTGAGAGAGAATTAGGAGATGAAAACTGATGGAAAGCGTGGAAGTGGGGTGTTAAGACAAAGGGATGGCATCGCTGGGTGGATGGTGGGGGAACTGCATTTTGGGGAAGGATGATGAGTTCTGTTCTGGACACGTTGTGCCTGAGGTGTCGGTGGACCTTGAGGATGCAAATGGACAGTCTGTGCATGGACCTTGCTGTGGTCAGATTCGCAAAGTTTCGTTTCTTTGGCCTTTGAAGCTGGGACAGGAAAATTGCTTTGCCAAATAGAAGAGCCCTTTGCAAGTGCATCCATTATCCTGGATTTCTACCCATCTTCCTTTTATTACAGTAATTTGCGGTCTGGGAATTGTTGGGAGAGTTCTGAAGAAGTACCATGCTTTTGCTGAAATGTGCGAACTGTATCAATACTGATTATATTTTGCAAGATGCAGAAAAGCCAAGTTGATTGAAACTTTTAAAAAAGGAAAAACAAAAACACTTATTCACCCAGCCCCTCTTTGCACATTTAAGCAGATAATGAATGCTAAAGCATAAACAACAAATTATATTAAACCAGCCATTCTGTGTGCATCTCCACTGAAATGCGTTAGGAAATAAAACTCAACAGCTGCCAAATGTACTAAATGATAAGACCAGGAAGAAGTGAAAGTCTTTTTGAAGCTCTCTCAAAGGTTTTTACAACTAGAGCGTTATAAAAATCCAGAGATAATAAGCACTCAATGGTGACCTTAGAAACATCTTAAATATGTTTTGACAACATCTTCAGTTCATGTTTTACAAAATTCTTTGTTCCTCCAATTACATCTGATAATGTGGCACATTTTGTAAATGAGAAAGAAAACCATGTCTTTTGAAACAACTCTGGCATCCAATTTAGTCTTTTAGTAATGAAATAAAACCTGACCCCAACGCATCACAATAAGAGAACAGTTGAACCGGATGATGATCCACCCCTGAGAAATGCACGAGTCATCATTTTGATAATTTCTTCTTCCTGAAACATCAGCAGAAGTGTCTTTTGTAAAATTAACTTTAGACTAAGAACTTCTTCCCTTTACATTTCTTCCAGGCAATTACTAATTTTCTGGATCAACCAGAGCCGTGAAATCTATATGCACTGAGACCTGACCACTTGTTCTGTTCCCTTTGTCTCTGATGCCTGCAGTGATGGTCAAGCGAAAAACAATTAAACAGGATGTAGGTCAGATCACCAGGTGATAAATTTGCACATTCCCGTGGCTCCTCGCTCTGAAGTTTCTGAGCCTAACACGGAGACAGGTGCTATTTTGAGCAAAGATAAAAGAAAAAGATCTTCAAGGAATAGGACTGCACAATGCACAACGTTTATAGGACCACGATAGAAAGGGGCAGGAAGGGGCTCTTAGCTTCAAGGGAAGCCCGCTGTCCTAGGAGCAGCCAGGAAACGAAGAGGCTACATCTGGCAATACATTTGTTTTAAAAAGAGGGAGGGAGAGATCCAATGAGTAGAAGAAACTGGCTAAAGATGTTCCATTGTTTTGTGGGAAGAGCACTGGACTGGGAGTCAAGAGCCTGGATTCCAGTTTCCGTGAAGCCATGGTGTAGAGATGGCATGCATGCCACCTCTCTGGGCCTCAGTTTCCTCATCTGCAAATGAGGGTGTTGGCTGCTCCCTCAGGCCCATTTCATAGGCTCCCATAAAATCTCGAGGGTCTAAGAATCTGTTGTTGGTTATTCATCTACCCCTTCTATTATGTGTTTTGTTTTCAGATTGGTCATCTTATCTTTTTACTTAGAGTGGCAGGCAGAATGATGGCTCCCCAAATATGCCCACGTCCTAATCTCTGGAACCAGTGACTGTTGTCTTAAATG
The DNA here is from genome assembly GCA_029593785.1 of Cabassous unicinctus. NCBI lineage: Eukaryota > Metazoa > Chordata > Mammalia > Cingulata > Chlamyphoridae > Cabassous > Cabassous unicinctus. The sequence goes on from JAQZBX010099826.1 coordinate 10,234, forward strand.
GCAAAAGGGGCTTTGCAGGTTGGGTTACGTTAGGATCTTGACATGGGGAGGTCGTTCTGGATTACCCCGCTAGGCCCAGTGTAATCAGAAGGGCCCTCCTAAGAGAGAGGCAATGGTGTCGAGGCTAGAGAGAGCAAGATTTGAAGGTGCTGCTGGCTTTGAGGATGGATAAAGGGGCCATGAGCCAAGAAGCTCAGGCGGCCTCTAGAAGCTGGAAAAAGCAAGGAAATGGATTTGTCCCCAGAGCCTCCAGAAGGAAGGTCTGCTGGCCCATTTTAGACTTCTGACCTACGGAATTGGAAGATAAAAAGCTGTGCTGTTTCAAGCTGCTGCGTTTGTGATAATTTGTTATAGCAGCAGTAGGAAACAAATACGCCGAGAAGGCAAGAACTTTCATTTCTGCATTCTCCCTTCTGGTTGTTTCCACTGAAAGCCGGGGCAGTCTGCAAAGATCCCTTCACTGAAGCGGTACAGTTTGAGCAGGGTGATTTGCATTTGAGGGCTGACCCAGGTGGCGGGTCCCGCCTGACTTGGCTTGCATGATACAGATTGGACTAGAAAGAGAGAGGGCAATAGGCACTGCACCTACAAACTGGGCGTGGCTGCAGCAGGAAACGCCCGCTTTAAAGCAGGAATTTCAAGAAGTTGCAGACAAAGTCTGTATACTTAGCCTATCAGTCCTGCTGCCTGCAAGTCACAGGGCGCACACACAGAGAGGGAAGACGGCACACGGGAATAGGAGAGCCGGGAGCACACGGGAGAGGAATAATAACCTAGCACCACTCACCAAATGGCTTCAATCCTGCTTTAGTGAGAGGGGAAGGATGGTTAGTTAGCACCTGCACGTCCTTTAGCTTTATCACTGTAGCCGTTATTTTATGGGTTCATTATATTTATACACAGATAGGCTTCCGTTAACCGCTAGTGCAGTTCCTTTAGAAGTATGTGTTCTGATCTTTTTAACTTGCTCAATTTAAAAAAATGTATAAAGCTGTGAATGTATTCCCTCCCTTGTTTAGTAGAGGTGCCTTAACCATGTAGCCCCAAATAATATTTATTCAGTGTCTCCGTGATGATTCTCTAATTAGGTAGATAAGGCAAAAATGGCACCCAGCTAGGAATCCTGACTCTTTTCTTTGTTCGGCTAGAAAGTTCAACCAAGGTTATTTCCAAGGCCTGAGCAGAATACGCTGTGTGTGGGGG
>JAQZBX010099827.1:0-11430 GCA_029593785.1 Cabassous unicinctus
AACACAAGCAGTAAGGGGGGGATAAATAAATAAATAAATAAATCTTAAAAAAAAAAAAATGTACCACACTAATGAAAGATGTTGTGAATGGGGGAAAGTGTGGGAGGGATATATGGGAATGCCCTATATTTTTGATGTAACATTTATGTAATCTAAAGCTTCTTTAAAAATAATTAAAAAAATAAATGTGCTTGCAACTGTAAAAATTAAAAACTAAATATACCTCAAAAGGCAAGTCCATTTTATTCACTAAAGCATGTCCTATGTGTCTATTTGTGACTCTGCAAAGGACAAAATACTATACAAAAATAAATAATATTCCTTAGCCTAGAGGAGTATGCATTTTACATGTGTTCTAAATGTACTACCTATAACCTCAAAGCCAAGCCTTCAGGTACAAATGGACTTCATATACCTAAACAGACCCTCTTATTGTGACCACTGTAATGACAGAGGAATTCCTTGGTAGTGTTAAAAATATCAAGTAGTTGACAGGTCTGAACACAACAGAGGAAAAGGAATCAGGGTTCCAGGAGCCTAGGTGTCCCATCTGAACTCTGCATCTTCCAGCCCTAAGCTTTAGGCTCCATCACATCTCTTCCCAGCTACTCTTCATCAGACAGAGGAAGAGACACAGTGGGTCACATCTAAGGTCCTTTCCAGTTTTACACTCAGTTGAATGGTAAGTCAGACTCTAGTTTTAACTTTTTCTGTTTTTTTTTTATTTTTTCTTTAAAACACCATTTTCCTATAGTTTATCCCTATTTGAACTAAAATTTGTTAAAATGCAGACTCGATGGTGTTTTCTTTAGTTGGCTTATTCATTTTCAGGGAAACTGACCAATGGCATTTCTTACATTTAATCCACTGGAGCCTATGAGGAAATATATTTTCAAAATGAATTTTCAATTTTCTTATGCTTCTATGTATGTGAATGGTAGTTTTAGAAGGCTAACAAAACATCATGGCTAGGCAAATTTGTCTAGGGTCAAAATCACTTAAAATTCCTTATCCTGTCAACCTCTCAGGAAGAAAACTTCATCAGAAGTTAAAAGTAATGGGTCTAAGGAGTGTTGTGCTTCCCCTAAATTCTCAAGTCAGCAGCATCCTCATCTCTGACATTTTCCCTCTGGTCAATTGGAATCACACTCTCCCTTGAAGAGCTAGCAATCCTTTCATCACAGTGTTACAAAATAGGTACTTTTGGAAACAGTTTTCTCACATGACTATAACAAAAAACCCTCCCTAATTGATAAATCTGCCAAGTTCATCTTCAAACAGATACTGTGATGCTTGCCTCAACACTTTGCTTTGGCATTTGAAGTCCTTGTTAAAATAGAAGGATACAGAAAAGGGAAAAAGGGATACAGAAAAGGGAAACAGCTTCAAGAGAATTTACGAACCTGATAAAACACCATGAGGGAAATGAAAATGAGAGAATAGCTATTTTGTCCTTCATCACCTCATCATAACCTCAAGAGAAAAATGGAAGTGTTTATTTGAGAAACCATCCCCCAGGTCTAATCTCCTTGAAAAACTGATGAGATTGAAAAAAGAAAGTAAGTTCTAATCAGTTTCCCTCTGTAATATTTAATTTTTTGCTGAAGGCAACAGTTATCATTTTATAGGCTGTAAATGGTAAGTACTAAATAAATTTTAGATGAAGGGGTGCATGGATGAAAAAATATAAATGAATTAATAGTTTTAAACCAACTTTGAGGTTGATTTCAAGAAATTTTCCAATAGTATATACAAATAGACATAACTGGCAGCAGGTGTAGCTCAAATGATTGAGTACCTGCTTCCCATGTACGAGGTCCTGGGTTCAATTCCTGACACCATCTAAAAAAAAAAATGGACACAACTTCTTTAAATAAAAAGTATTTAAGAGAAATTAAAGGCATTAGAGTAAATCAGTAAAGCTGGACCAATATGCAGGTTACATATTTCTGTTAATCCACTTTGTCCTCCAAATGAAATATGGCATAAAGACATCTGCCAATATTCAGGCTTCTGCTGGTGCCTGCATTGTATTTTTAAATGAGACCCCAAAGCTGCATTGTAATGCATTACTTTCATTTAATAACGTTTGCATAGTCACATACTATTTCAACAGAAGCCTTTATTCAATTAGTTTGAGAGCAGTACTGAGTATCTCCAGCTCCACATAAATCTCTGTCAGATCCTGCTGACTTTCACATTTCACCTCTGTGGCAATACATGACCTCCCTGAAGGAAAATGAAATAGATACATAATTCAGCAGGAGATGGGGAAGGGGAAGAAAAAAAATCCTTATAGCTAACTGGTAAAATGTATGCAAATATGACTCCCTGATATTTGTGTGACACATGTCCTAGCAAATGCTATCCTGAACACCTTTAGCCTTTCTTTGTAAAAGTTAGCAGAACCATTGCCAAGTTTGATGGAACTTTAAGGTCAAGAGTAGGAAAATCAATCAATCATTTGCTATTTTTAAAAAGGGAAGAATATTGTATGTTCTCTGCTGGCATACAATGTGGTAGCTGATGGTTCCTTTTAAACCTGCTTCACACAGACAAGAATTGGTTCAGATCATGGCTTCAGTGTATAGATAGAAGACATATCACAGATCCAGGAAAGAGGACTGGAATCTCCCAAGGCTGAGAATTGAAGATATTCAGGGGAAAAATCATGGAATAGTGGAAATGAACTTGGGCAGAGCCTGCTATAACTTAGTAGACATTCATTTTTCATCCTGGTAGCATGGTATAGAGGAAGGTGCATGGGGTAGAGCTGCATTGGAGTCCTTGTGCAGTTATTTTCTTACAGTGAGACCCTGGGAATGAATGTGGAGGCTCACTGAGGGTCAGTTCCCCTATCTGTAAGATCTACAAAGTGGGGCTCATATCCCCATCACAGATTTTTGTCAGGCTCAATGAAATTGTGATTTCAAAAGTACCCAGCAGAGTAAGTAGTTATTCAGTAATTGTTATATCCTGACAGTCCTGATTACCTAGAATATGCTGAAGCAACAAACCACCCCAAATCTCAGTGGTTTATCACAACAGGAGTAAGTTTCTTTCTCATGCTACACGTTGGCAGTCAGGGTTACAGAGATGAGGACAAAGCTCCACTATTTGAAACACTCTTTAGTCATCACAACAGAGTAAAGAAAAAAAGAATTGCAAAAGAGATGTATTAATGTCTCAGTCCTGAAATGACACACCTCACTTTGCTCCCATTTTATGAGTAAAATATAGGTGTTTGTCTCTGCCTAGCTGCAAAAAGGTCAGGAAAGGTACAGAGGAAAATGGAATATATGGTGATCATTCTTTCTCTGCCACAGGTACATTTCTCCTACCAAAAACTCCCGTTAATGTTCTTCATCAAAATTTTAGATTGCCTAAAAGTAAAAATAAAGACCATTCAATCATTAATATGCAGCATTTATCACTGATATTCCACTGCTTAAGATTCTGTCGTCAAATAACAAATTTAACTAAATTCTGTCACCATAATTTCAGCCAAAAGTAAAGAAATATCAACCTCCACACAGTGAACACACCTTCATTTTATCTAATGTGGCAGCTCAATGGATAGTAAAAATCCAATTGACATTAGGGATTTAAAATATGAAAATAGCCCTCAGGAATTATTTACCGATTTTTTGGTGTTAGGAGGGTTGCAGAGACCCCAGTATGGGAAACTGTGGCTTCTTCACCCATCTCATGGAGATGATGAGCTTCTCATTGCACTTCACATCTGCAGCTATAAAATAAAGTAGCAGGACCAGCAACTCTCTAGGGATCTTTCAACATCTAATATCAAAGCATTCTACAGTCATTTTTATAGGTAATTTCTGACTGGACTGTATAACGCTGATGGAATTTCTTCTGCTTTCCACCAAAAGTGTTGCACCCCATAGGAAACCAGAAGATAAATTGCCTGCTTCGTGCCAGACTCACTTCCTCTCTTCATATCTACTGTGGTCAAGCAGAGAGGTTTTCGATGAAATGATATTCACAACCTCCTTCAAAAATGGTGCTCAGTGCCACTGATAATAAAAATGACTTTCCTTTGAAATGTTTGTCTTTAATATATTTGAATTACCATTGTTAATTAAAACTTTCTTTTTAATACACTCTTCTCTATTTTAAATACAAATCCATGCTTTAAATCTTTTCTGATTATCATTGGAGGCAACCATTCAATTTGCCCAAGGAAATTGGAATATGCATGTAGTTAATCAACATTTCCCAAGATTTTACTTAAGTTTCAGACTTTGGCACAAGGGATACTGAGGTAAATAAGATAAACCTTTTCCTCAAGGAACACAGTGCCTACTCTTGGGAAGACATGTTGGTGAAAATTAATTATAATACAGCATGATAAATATAAAGATATGGGAAAGAGAAGAGTGATATGAGCTCTGTGAAAACAGGAAATTTTGAAATACACTAGAGCATAAGGGCCGTGGTTTATGAATAGTTCTGAGAGAGGAAATATGTTTTGTCAATTAATTCACCATCATTCCATTCCACATAGCCAACCTTGTCACTCATATTTGGCCTTATTTCATGAAGTACACAGGAATCTCTTAGTGAATAACCACCTCCCCCTTAAAATCACCAGAAAGCAGATACATGGGAGCTTCCAAATAAAATATATGCAACACAAGCTCATTTTCCAAAGCATAATTGACAGATTCATGGGGGAATTTCTCAACTTTCAAGTTATCTTCTTTTTTCTTTTTCTGATTTATTCATTTCTCTTCTCTATTTCACACTTCCTGATTTTGCAAACTTCTTTCTTCTTTCCATTACTCTTGCTTCATTCCATTTTCATAGTCCCTCTTCTTCAAAAGATGAATTTCCTCTTAGTCTCTCCTTTCATCTAAATCAATAGCTTCAGTTTTACCCTGATACTTCAAAGACTCATGAATGAAGGTGAGTAGGCATTTCTCTGATTGTATCAGTCTTTCTAAAGCACAAATTCAGTTATTAGGAAGGGGCTATTGCTCCAGACATGACATGAAGCCATGTAATGTCAGTCCAGGTGCCAGAAAATTGCAGGCCAGGAGGAAAATGCTATAATCTGTGATTCCACCTTGCCCATGAATTTCCAGCGGCCTTGTTTATAGATTGTCAGAACTGTTCATTACATTTGTTGTGAAACCAAAGGCTTAACATCTGTAATTAGAGGGTTCAATAGGCAGTTAAATTGAGTGAAACTATTTTTGAATGACTACTCTAGTTTAAGAGAAATAGCAGGCATTGCAGCTCAGAAGAGTTACATTTTGAGGCAGCACTAGGAATTTAAAATTATTTATAGGCCCTTTACAAAAGTCCTTTGCTATGCTAAGTTGAGAAAATTTTATCTCCTTTTTTTAAAATCTTTTTTTTTTTTATTTTAAAGCTACAGTCCTGACAAAAGGAAACATTTCTAATAAGGATAGATTATCAGCCGCAACCACAGAATATTAAATGTTTCAACTTGAGCAAAGGTGAATTGTGTTTTCTGTGATTGTCTTTCAGTGTTGGATCTGTGGTTATCCTAAAATGCATGCACCATAGTGAAAATGTGTTTGCATTCAATGGTTTGTGCTCAAGTGTGACTGAAAGTGTGGTAAAATGGAGTTCCTCACATGGAGGTCCTTACATGCTAGTCATTTATAAGCAATTCCTTAGACATTTTAATAATAATGAGGATAGTTGTCTACTCCTGAAATAAAAGAGAAATTTTATGAGCTCAAAATGTGGCCACAAACAGCAGGTGGAAATGATGAGCTGTGTCCTGGGGCTTGATATGCAAAACTGATACAAACACCAGGGTGTTTTCCCAAGGAGGGAACACATGAGGAGGTGGGGCCACATAGTTGCCTGTGTCCCAGAGGTTTTCAGACAGGCTCAGAGGAGCATTATTCCATCATACACAGAGGCACCAGGATTTTTTTGAAAGGCTGGAAAAATGTTATCCACTAACTACAGGAGGAATCTGACCTAGTGAGGCAAACTTCATAATTCCCTACCCCAAATCCCTTTCTCCCCTTCTTCCTCAGAGATCTAACACTGGTTTTCTTCCAGGTGGCATCATGTCTGGATAAAAGAATACAAAATACCTTTAGCATACTCTCTTACAGCTTGGGTGACAGGGTGACTGAGGTTTAAGTGTAGGTTGGCTTGGAACTTCTGGGAAAGTTTAGGTTTCCTGAAATTGATGCAACCCTTTTATCTTGTTACTCTCTCATCTTCCTTCCTGGAATGAGGAAAGAGGCTGTGGACAGAGCATTCCTTTTGTGATCAAAAGGCAATCAGGCAGATGAAAGCCATTACTAATGAAGATAAGAACAGAAAACTAGAAGGGGCCTAGGACATTAATGCTCTTCTAGACTGTATTATGCAAGAAACATGAAAATGCAACAACACTGATTTCACTGTAGAGAGCCTTCATTAGGATTCAGATTCAAATGCCTCCTTGAGAATGTTAAGAAAATTCAATTCCTGTTGGACATTTCCAGCACATGAAGCAAATAAACAAGCAAATGAAAAAACTGAAACAAATCAAAATACACTCCACCAAAACAGTTTAATATGTCAAAGTGTAAGGAATCACTTTTCATAAGTGAAAAGGTATGATAGTGTTTTACTTATTCTGATGTATTTGATTTCAACCAGATGTTGCTGTTTGGTAAATAATAATGGGAATGATGAAACAAATTTTAAAATACTGTCTTGCAGTGAATGCTTCCTTGCAATTATTTGGGTGTATTTTTATATTTTCTAAATACTCATATAATTTTTGTTTTCCATTTTTTTCACTGATGCATATAGTTTTAGGAATCATTTTCAGTTATTATCTAATTACTCAGTTTTATTGTATCCCAACCCATCACTTCCTACTTTGGTCTTCTTCAGGTCCAACCCATTGTTCAAATCACTGGCCTAAAAGAATACAAGCAGAGTCATTTAAAAATGCTTTTTCTGAGCAAGATACTCTTCCCAAATTTTCCTGAATATTTTGCAAGATATTCTGGGCACCAGGATACAAACACATGAAAAATAAGCTGGGAATACACTGTGATAAATGCTCAAAGTTTGATAATAGAGATGTCACAATTGAAAGAGAGGAAGGTTGCTATGGTTGAGCAAGACTTTTCAGTGAAAGGGTATTTAAATGAGGTGCTTAAAGGTGAGGAGTAAGTGAATTCAACAGTTTTCTAGGCAGAAGGAAAGAGTGTCACCAATGAGAGGGCATATGGCAGATGCAGCAGGGATTGCCACAAACAACCAATTTAGGTAGAGTGCAGCTTGAATGGAGGGGGCAAGTGGAGGAAGATAGGAATGGCATGTTTTACACAGATTCTAATGGGCCTTGGACTGTAAACTTGGGAGAATGTACTGTGTCCTGCAAATGGTGAGGAGCCTGTATACATAGAAAGTTGCCTCTGATTTAGCATACACTTGCTTTACACTCTTGATTGTAGTAATTTTTTTTTGAGGTACCAGGGCCGGGAATTCAACCTGGGACCTAGTATGTGGGAAGCCAGTGCTCAATTGAGCTATGCCAGCTCCTCAGTAATTTATTTAACCTAAAATGAACACAGTATGAGAGAGATCATCATCTAATCAAAATTGAGGTGTCCCCATAGGATTCAAATCCTTAAAGACTGCCAGTATTCTTCAGTAAATGGCAAGGCACACCTGACTAAATGTGCTTCTCTTAATTCTTGATGGTGTAGTCCCTAAGAGAAATGAAATTGACTTTTCCTCAGCACTTTTCATTTTGGAATGATCTTTATAAACCATTTTTAATTTAATTTGCACAACCCCAGCAAGCTCTATGAGGTAGGAATTATTTGACTGTTAGTTTTATAGATTGAGCATCTTGCCTAGGTTTATGTAACGGCACAGAGTCAGAGTTGCTGCTCAAACACAGGCATTCTGAGACAGAGTTTTCTATTCATTTTACTTCAATATTCAGTTCCTGCCATGAGTTAGATTAGGGTGAGATGTGCAAAGCAACATTTGTCTGGATCAGTGGTTCTCAACTATAACAACTGTGCAGATGGCCAGGGCTCCTTATATCAGGGATTCTCAAACAATACTATGCATTCACATCATCTGGAAATCTTGTTAAAGAAGCTGTTAGCTGAGGGTGATGCCCCTGGTCAGAAGACCACAATTGAATGGCAAGGCTCTAGGGCACTTTATCAAAATCTCCAATATCACTTTCTCATACTACACTTGTCTCCAGGGAACTGTGAATTTCATTGGTAACTGAGTATCATACTTATAAGAAGGAAGGAGTATTTTGCCTGCATACTTGTAATTATGGAAGCTAAAAAGAGCTTGAGAACTAAATTCTGTCTGGATGCTCCAGTGAGAACAGTCAAAATACCAATCAGAACTTCCTGTCTTATTATATTTTTGCCCATCTTCTTCTCCCAAATGTTTAGCCTTTCCCAGCACTTCCCCCAGTATACTCATAAACTCCCATTCCCATCTGTATAAGCTCCTAACGAAGCCTCATGTTCTAACCTATAGAGATGACTTCTATTTTGATGATATACCATGAGACATTCAATATCCATGTCTTTGCTCATGTTGTTTCTTCTACCTAGATCATTCTCAATGTTCATCTCTTAAGGAAACAACCCTACTCTTCAAGGTTGCATGCCTTTGTTGTGGATCAACTTTGGTAACGGGGACTCAAAGAGATGAGCAGAGTGACCCCAGCTTTGAATATTTTCTTTTCCATCTATTCAATAAATAAGATTATACATATCATAATATGTCATATAATTTGAGGTTTGGATATTTTTATGCTTTATATCTTGAAAATATAGATAAATAATTCCTACATGATTTAACTTCCTCTCAATCATCAATGCAGAAGACAGATTTTAGATATACCAAAAATTTGAAAAATGGTCCTTTGTATGCTCAAGGACATAAATAAAAAAACAGAGAATTAAATAAAATACATTAGGAAAATAATGTATGAACAATATATGATTTTCAGAAAATATTACCTTTAAATAGGAATCAAACAAAAATACTTAAGTTGAAGGCTACAGTAACCAAAATTTAAAATTCCTTAGATGATAGAAATAGCAGATAAAAGCTGGCATAAGAAAGAATCAGTGGTCTCAATGACAAGAGATTTGATGTGATTAAGGGTGAGGAGAAGAAAGATAAAATAATTTTTAAAAAGCTTGAAAAGAACTTAATAGATTTATGTACCAATATGTACTTTATGGGAGTCCCAGAAGAGAAGAAAGAGAGAAGACAGGGCAAATGGAATATTCAAAGATATGGTGGCATACATATTCAGAAAGTTGAATGAAAGTCATGAATATGTACTTTCAAGAAGCTTGTAGTTCTATCCATCTGTCCCATGGGATCTAACCCCCCTCTCAGTTGGAAGCAGAGTGTGTATCACCATCTGCAAATCCTCAAGATTGTAGAATGAACAAACATAAGAGGGAAATGCAACCATGGACTAAATTAGGCATTATTATTTTAGTAATGGAAGAACTTGTAACACTAATAAAAAGATAATAGTCACCAGAGGTACTGAGGGGAGGGTGAGGGAAGAATAGTTGTAACATAGGAAATTTGGGAGACATTAGATTGTTCTGCTTGACAATGCAAGGATGGAAACAGACCATTATACATGTTACCAAAACCTATAAAATTAAACAGTGCAAAGTGTAACCCATAATGTAAATGATACAACATGATTAGCCAAGTTTTGATATTTTTTCATCAATTGTAACAAATGTACCACATTAATGAAAGATGTTAATGGGGGAAAGTGAGAGAGGAATACAAGGTGGAGTATATGGTAATATCTTTGATGTAACTTTTCTGTAATCTAAAATTTCCTTAAAAATAAAGTTAACAATATAGCCTGTAGTGCCTTGAAATATTACCAGAGGAAAACATGTATTTAAACTTAATCAGTTCCCATGGAAATGAACTCATTGCAAATAGGAACATTTGATAAGGTAATTTTGCATAAGGTGTAGTCCAACTGAATCACGTTTTTAAAAAAATCAGTTTTGTTGACATATACCCGCACAACATACAATCCATCCAAAATACATAACAGCTCTCAGTATAATCACAGAGTTGCTTTGTTTTTTTTAATCCAGTTTACCAGAGGCCTTAATGAGCAGTGTGAAAGACAGGCAGAAAGAACTCATGGGACAGCCACAAGCTTGAAGTCAGTTGAACACAGAAAAGAGATGGTACTTTGTGCAATTCTTTGTGACAGAAAAGACAAAGCTGAAGTATCACTGGCAGTCAGCATCAGAATGCCACTGTCTCCTGGAAGAAATCAATCCCTTACTGATACCTCAATTTTGGACATTTCCTGGCCCCAAATTATGACCCAATAAATTCCTATTTCTTTAAGCCAAAACATTGTATGGTGTGTATTTTAGCAGCTAAATAAATCCCAAACAATTTATCCACAAACAGGATAAAATCAAAGAGAAACACACCCAAATACACAGTAATCAAGTTGTGAATGTGATGTACTGAGGAGTCCTGATAAGTTTACAGGTTGATTTCTCATCAGAAACCATGGAGGAAAAGTGGATGTATCTCAAGTGGTTGACCCATGTATGAGGTTCCAGTTTCAATCCCCAGTATCTCCTAAAACAAACAAGCAAACAACCAAAAACCATGGAAGAAAGAGGCAGTGTATGCAACCAATGTACATGGTCCTGAAAGAAAACAATTGTGTACTGTGGTGTTTTGGAGCTATGCATCCCAGATAAAACATATTCTTAAACTTAATCCATTCCTGAGAGTGTGAACCTATTGTAAAATCGGACCTATTGATGAGGTTACTTCAGTTAAGGTGTGGCCCACCTCAGTCAGGCTGAGTCTTTTTCCTATTCCTGGAGTCCTTTGAAAGAGGAATGAAATTCTAATGGAGAGAAAGCCAAAGGAAGCAAAAGCTGCAGGTAAACAAAACCCTGAAGAGAAGGAAGAGACCAGGAGAGGCCTTCATGTATACTTCCACATGACAGAATAGCCCAAGACTAAGGATCACTGTAAACCAGTCCCAGAATGCCAGTATTTTAGGAAGAAAGCATTGCCTTGATGACACCTTGATTTGGACTTTATTCATGAGCTAATAACTTCTCCTAGTTTAAAACAAATGGAAAATTCAAAATTACTTGGAAATTAAACACAATGCTCAAACAAACAATGGGACCAACAAGAAATCACAAGAGAATTAAAGAAAATCTTCAAGTTAATGAAATTGAATACACTCCATACCAAAATTTATGGCATGAGGAATTTATAAATCTAAATGTTACATTAAAAAATAAAGACCTCATATAAGAGATCTTATCTCACCAATAAAGGATCTAGAAAATGGAAAGCAAACTAAATCCAATGGGAGCAGTGAAAGAAATACCAGAGATTACAGTG
>JAQZBX010099828.1:0-11432 GCA_029593785.1 Cabassous unicinctus
CCAAACAACCACACAAGCAAGCAGTCAAACAAAGCTAAGGAAGAACAGTGTTCCTTCTTGAGCCCTTGTGGAACCTCTCAGCCTGCTTGTGTTTATCAATCAATTTCCCTGCAATGTTCTATCTGCAGGTTTTGAGGCAGATTTTAGCTATTAAACTAAATTAAAAAGAAGAATTCATTTTTTACTTTTTAAAGTGACTGTCTTCTTGTTTTTTGTTTTGTTTTGTTTTATTTTGCTTTTGGCAAAATAAAGGACCCAAAAGAAGTCCTCTTCTAGACCACCTTCTTCAAAGGTACCCTAACTAATCTCATGGAGCCTAATCAAGCACTTCCCACTTCCTGGCCTCCCCAGGGGACTGAAGCTCTGTTGCTTGTCAGTGCAGAATGATAAAATTGGCTGACTCCACCCCTTCTGGAGCCAAACCTCAGTGTCACTGGGCTGCTGGATAAATCAGGCTTCCTCAGTAGATTTGCTTCTCCCATCAGCCTGGCACTGCTTCAAGCCAGCTTATCTGCTCCCCAGAGCTATGAGAGGGTCCAGGCAGCCAAATCCACAGAAGGGAAACCCCTCTTCACCTTCTGTCAGAACCCTCCCACTCTCAGAGAATACTCCTTCTCACCAGTTGCCGGCAGGGTTGGGGCGTATCCCTGAGCAGCTAGGTAAATCAACTTCCTCAGCAGATTTACCCCTCCCCTCTGCCTGGTATTGATTCAATCCAGCTATTGTGTTCCCCCAAGCTGCAAGGGGTTTCAGGCAGCCAAATCCACAGAAAGGAAACCCCTCTCAACCCTTCACTAGAACACTCCCACTCTTGGAGAACGTTCCCTCTCACTGGGTTGACAGCAGGAGTCATGGCTCAAACCAGTCTTTTTCCGTAAGGGTGGGGCTTAGCCATCTGTGTTAACCACCACAGGCAGGCTTAAAACTCACGAATCTCTACTGAGCAAGCCACACCATAGAGTTGCCTCCAGGTGTCCCCAAGGTACTCGCTCCATGTGCCCACAGCATAGACCCTTGGGCAGGACCCTGTCCACAATTGGCTGTCCTCAGAGAGTAAGTCAGTGAGTGCCCTCTTAAACTAATGCCATCTTGCCTCCCTTCAAGTTCTGTTTTTAACATTAATTGTAACTCAATGTAAGTACATGACACTCAATTTAACATGTATTTTCCTTAGTTTTCATATCTAATCTAGATAGTATTTTCACAGTTCACTAAGTGTGTTCTGTGTTTTAACATTCATTGCAAGTTAATATGATTACATAGCCATCAATAAATGATGTATTTAATTAGTTTTCAAAACTATTCATAGTAGGGTTTGCAGTTCACTGAGTTCATTGTTTTAAGCTTAATTGCAAATTAATATAAGTATATAGCACTCAATAAAGTATGTATTTTACAGTTTTTAAAACTAATCACTATTGTGTTTTCACAGTTCATTAATGAGTTCTGTTTTAAGATTTATTGTAAGTTAATATTATAAGTACATTGCATGCAATAAAGCATGTATTTTACTTTGTTTGCAAAACTAATCTTGGTCATGTTTTCTCATTTCGCTGAGTTGTACATTTTAACATTAATTTTAAGTCAAAATAAGTATATAGCACTCAATAAAGGAAATATTTTACATAATTTTCCAAACCAATCACTATAGGGTTTTCACAATTCACTAAGTGAATTCTGTGTTTTAACATTGATACTGGAGTAGGTAGGTGTACACCCAAGAGACTTGAATCTTTTGGCTGCCCATGTGCCTGTTGGGATGTGAGCCTCAGTGGAGTTGCAGCACCTACTCTCCACTTCATTGGACTCACCCAGAAAAACTAACAAGGAGGTGAGAAATGACAACCACCAAACCAAGGAACTGAGAAAATCTACAACTTCAAGTAAGAGAGTCACATCCATATGGGATCAAAGCCACCTCTCAATTAGAAGTGGAGTGGGAATCACCATCCCAGAATCCTCAGGATTGGGAAATAAAATATGCTCTAGAGTGGACTTACTGGTATTCTATTATAGATTTTTGTGATTCTAACAATGGAAGTAATTATATCATTGATGTGGAGGCAGTGGCCACTAGAGGTGCTGAAGGTAGGGACAGTAAAAAGAGGTGTAATATGAGGGCAGTTTTGGGACTTGGAATAGTCCTGAATGACATTGCAATGACAGATACAGGCCATTATATATCCTGCTATAACCTACAGAATTGAGTGGGAGAAAGTGTAAATTTCATTCTAAACTATAATCCATGCTTAGTGGCAATGCTCCAAAATGTATTCATCAATTGCCATGAATGTACCACACTAATGAAAAACGTTGTTAATGTGGGGGAAAGTGGGAGGTGTAGGTAGTAGTAAATATGGGAATCTCATATTTTTTGTATAACATTTTATGTAATTTAAGCATCTTTCAGAAAAAATATAATAAAAAATGAATAAATAACATAGAGAATCTGAAAAAAAATATGTATATATATACCTTTTCAGAAATGTTAAAATGAGAATCATCTTAGAGTTGACTAAATTTCAGTATATCTTTTTCCACACCTATATTTAAACCTTAGTGTAATTTTATTTTATTACATTGAGGTAATGAACTGTATTTTTAAACCTATCAGCATGATTGCATTTGTCTCTTCACAGAGTTGTTCAATACATTGAAATGATTGTGTAAAAAAAGTTTGTCTAATTTAGCATTATTTCAATATAAGAAAATTTATGCAAAAATCTCATGACATAATTGTTTTACCAAAAAATATGAAGGCAAGGAAAATTAAATTTTATGGACTAAACACATATAAAAGATAAACCCACCTTAATAGTGTTTTCACACATCACTAAATGTGTTCTGTGTTTCAACATTGATTGTAAGTCAATATAATTACATAGCACAGAATAAAGCATGTATTTTACTTAGTTTTAAAAAATAATCATGATAGTGTATTCACAGTTACAGAATTCTCTGTTTTAACATTGATTGCAATTCAATACAAGTATATAGCAATCAATAAAGCTTGAATTTCAATTAATTTTCAAAATTAATCAAGATAGAGTTTTCACAGTTCACTGAATTCTGTGTTTTAACATTTTAAGTCTATATAAGTATTTTGCACTGAATAATGCATGTAAAGTTCTGAGAATTTAAAAAATTACTGTACTGTTCCCACATTTCATTAAGTGAGATCTGTGATTTAACATTGATTGTAAGTCTATATAAATACATAGTGCTCAATAATGCATGTATTGTCTTAGATTTAAAAACTAATAACTGTACTGTTTTCACAGTTCACTATTTGAATGATGTGTTTTCAAAATGATTGCAAGTTAATATAAGTACATAGAATTCAATAAAGCATGCATTTTACTTAGATTTCAAAACTAATCATGATAGTGTTTTCACAGTTCAGTGAGTAAGTTTTGTGTTTTAACATTGATTGTGAGTACATATCAGTCAATAAATCATGTATTTTACTTAGTTTTCAGAACTAATCTTGATAGTGTTTTCACAGTTCACTGAGTTCTGTGTTTTAACATTGATTGTAAGTCAATATAATACATGGCACTGAATTAAGCATTTAACATTGATTGTGAATCAATATAAGTACTTATCACACAATTAATCATGTATTTTACTTAGATTTCAAAAGTAATCTAGATAGTGTTTTTGCAATTCACTGAGTTCTGTGATATAATATTGATTGTAAGTCAATATAAGTACACAGTACTCAATAAAGTATTTAACACAGATCTTTAATCTAATCACTAAAGTGTTTTCACAGTTCTCTAAGTAATTTCTGTGTTTTAACATTATTTGTAAGGCAATATAAGTACATAGCACTAAATAAAAATGTGTTTTACATAGATTTCAAAAGTAATCTTGATAGTGTTTTCAATGTTCACTATGTGTATTTGTATTTTATCATTGATTGCAAGACAATACAAGCACTCAATAAACCATATATTTCACTAAGTTTTCAAAACCAATATACTGTTTTCACAGTTCACTAAGTGTGTTCTGTGTTTTAATATTGAATTTAGCTCATTAAATACATAGCAGTCAAACATGTGTTTTTTCACAGTTTTCCAAACTAATCACTATGGTGATTTCCCAGTTCACTAAGAGAGTTCTGTGTTTTAACATTGATTGCAAGTCAATATAAGTACATAGCACTCAATAACCCACATATTTTCTTAGTTTTCAAAACTAATCATGATAGTGTTTTCTCATTTCACTAAGTGGTTTCTGTTCTTTAACATTGATTGTAATTCATTATAAGTACATAGCATTCCATAAGTCATGTATTTTACATAGTTTGGAAAAGTAACCACTATAGTGTTTTCACAGTTCACTAAATGGGTTCTGTGTTCTAACATTGACTTTGAGTCAATATAAGCACATATGACACAATAAATCTTGTGTTTTACAGTTTTCCAAACCAATCTCTATAGTGTTTTAACAGTTCACTAAGCGAATGTTGTGCTTTTAATATTGATGGTAAGTCAATACAAGAAAATAGCACTCAATAAAGCATGTAATTGACTTAGTTTTCTAAACTAATCATGGAAGTGTTTTCACAGTTCAAGTGAATTCTGTGTTTTAACATTGATTTTAAGTCTATATAAGTGCATAGCACTCAATAATGCATGTAGAGTACTTGGTTTCCAAAAGTAATCACTGTACTGTTTTCACATTTTCCCACATAAGGTTCTGTGTTTAAGCATTGACTGTAAGTTATTATATGTACATAGCACACATAAAGGATGCATGTTGCTTAATTTTCAAAAACTGTTCACCATAGCACTTTCAAAGTTCACTAAGTGAATTCTGTTTTTTAACATTGATTGTAAGTCAGGATATGTACATTTCACTAAAATATGTATGTATATTACATATTTTCCAACTTAATCACAATAGTGTTTTGGCAGTTCTGTGCTTTAACATTGATTATGAGTCAATATAAGTACATAATACTCAATAAGCCATGTGTATTACTTAGGTTTAAAAACTAATCTTGGGGTAAGCGGGTGTGGCTCAGTGGCTAGAGCCCCCGTTTACCATATGGGAGGCCCGGGTTCGCGTCCCAAGGCCTCCTTGTGAGGGCACGCTGGCCTGAGCGGTGCGGTGGGCTGATGCAGCAACCTCACGGCAGGAAGCGGGTGTGGCACAATGGATAGAGCACCCGTTTACCATATGAGAGGCCCCGGGTTTGCTTCCCGGCGCCTCCTTGTGAGGGCAGGCCGGCTCGTGCGGCGCCGTGGGCTGATGCGGCAAGACCTCACAGCAAGGGGGAGATAAGCAGACACAGAGAAGACACGCAGTGAATGGACACAGCAGCACAAGCAGCAAGGGGGGGATAAATAAATAAAATAAATAAATCTTAAAAAAAAAAAACTAATCTTGGTAGCATTTTTGGAGTTCACTGAGTTCTGTGTTTTAATATTGATTGTAAGTCAATATAAGTACATATCACTCATTAATACATGTATTTTACTTAATTATCAAAACTAAACATGCACACAATGGAATATTACTCAGCTGTAAGAAGCAATACAGTGCTAATACACAGGATAACATGGATGAATCTTGAGAACCTTATGTTGAGTAAAGCAAGCCCAGCATTGAAGGGTGAATATTACATGACCTTGCTGATATGAATTAAGCAAATTGAGCAGACTCAGAAAGCTATTTTCTGGAAGATAGATTTACAGGAAGTAGAAAGGGTGAAGAAGCTTGTGAGCCATTGCCCATAAGGATGTAATCTATGATAAGGTGAAAGTGTGTAATTGGGCAATAAAGGGATATGACAGGAAGGTAGTGATATTATTAGGTTGGGAGGTATGGGTTTGACAGGTGGGTAGATTGGTCAGGGTGGGTTGGAAGGTCCAGGGAACTGGGGGGAGGGTTGGAGTGTTGGGAGAGGGACCAGGTGAACACTGGGGATTTGGAGGATGTTGGGTATATGGAATCCCCTGTATTCTGTATGTGAATTTATTGTGACCTACACTTCTTTGGAAACAAAATAAAGGTCACAATAAATTCATCCTTTAATATCTTGTGTCCTGTATGTACAATGACATTTTCTTCCATTTATTCCCCAGGGAAAATGTCCAAAAATTTTTTAATATTTTTCATTATTTTTTAATAGCCAAATTTTTAAATTTTATTTTAAGTTTTTAAATTTTTTATGTATTTTATTTCTTATATTTAAACCTATCATTGTTTCATTTTCTTATTGTATTTGGATATTATATTGGCTTCATTTTTGAAGAAGTGTTGGATCATAGAAGGGTTCCAAGGGGCAGGGGAGAATCCTTGGTGTGGGGTGTCAGTGATGGGGTATAAATGGAAGAAAGTCACCTGGGCATACATAAGGTATATAAATATGTTCAAATGTTCACAGGGCATTCTCACAATGGGTGGAGACTAGCACAATAACTGAGAGAATATTGAATTCCCATCCTGTAGAGCTCTTCCACATTCTCTAATGAAACAGCAACAGCCCCCCAAGTGCAGGGGCAATGGCTGGTGAAGGAGGATGATCCATTGATGGGTCCTTGATATTGATGTCTATGTTTATAAGCCATTGCTCTTGAAATTGAAACTGAGTCTATTGTTATGGAGTGCTTAGGCTTGTCCCAGAGAGCCTCCTTATTGCTCAGATATGGCCTCTTCCTAAGCCAAGCTCAGCATATAAATGCATTACCTTCCCCCTAGCAGGAGACATGAACCCCAGTGAGCCTCCATAGCACTGAGGGATTACTATCAAGCACCAACTAGCAATGCAACTGGAAAAAGACCTTGAATAAAAGGGTAAAGACAATTAAGTATGGCTAAGAGACTTTAAAGTGAGTTAGGAGGTCATCCCAGAGGTAACAATTTTTCAGATCTCAGCATGATCTCATAAACTGCCAAAGTGGATACTACCCCAAATAGTGGGGCTCCTGAGGGCTCTGGAGACACCCAGGCCCTATGGGTAAGACAGATAGCTCCAGAGTTTGCTGCCTTACATGTGAGCCTTACTTTGGAGTTTGTGCTCCTGATAGTGATAGAGCCAGACTCAATTATGTCTTTCCTACACATGGCTCATCTGTCTCTTGTATTTGAACCTATAATTTGTGCTGGAACTTGTAGGTGTACATCCAAGAGACTGGAATCTTTGGGCTGTACATGTGCCAGCTCAGCCCTGATCTTCAGCAGAGTTGCAAAACCTATTCTCCAGCTCATTGGACTCACCCAGGGCAACTAACAGGGAGGTGAGGGTTGACAACCACCATACCAAGGAACTGAGAGAGCCTACAACTGCAAGCAAGAGAGTCCCATCTATTAGCTGTATGGGATCAAAGCCCCTTCTCAATTAAGGATGGAGTGGACATCACCATTCCAGAGTCCTCAAGATTGGGGAATGAACTATGAACTGGAGTGGACTTACTGGTATTCTGTTATAGACATATTGGGATTCTAGCAATGGAAGAAATTACAACATTAATGTGGAGCCAGTGGCCACTGGAGGATCTGGGGGCAGGGAGAGGGAAAAATAGTTGTAATATGGGGTTTTTTGGGGGACTTGGTAATCATCCTTAGTGTCATTGCAATGACAGATATAGGCCATTTTATATCATCCCATAACTTGCAGAACTATGCGGGAGAGAGTGTAGTCTACAATCTAAACTATGATTCATGTTCAGTGGCAAAGCCCCATGATGTGTCTATCAATTGCAATGAATTTGTCACACTAATGAAAAATGTTGTTTACGTGGAAGGGTGTGGGAGGTGCGGGGAGTGGGGCATATGGGAATCCCTATTTTTTTTAGTGTAACATTTATGTAATTTAAGTATCTTTAAAAAATAAAATAATAAAAAATATAATAAAAAACAACTAAACATTCTACTGTTATAATAGTTCACCAAGTGAGTTCTGTGTTTTAACATTGATTTTAAGTCATTATAATTCATAGCAGTCAATAAAGCATGTATTTTACATAGTTTTCCAAATTAATCACTATAGTGTTTTCCCAGTTCACTAAGAGAGTTCTGTGTATTAACATGGATTGTAAGTCAATATAAGTATATAGCACTCAAGAAAGCATGTATTTTACATAGTTTTCAAAACTATTCAGTACAGTGTTTTCATAGTTCACTAAGTGAGTTCTGGTTTTAAAATTGATTGTAAGTTAATATAAGAACATTACACTCAATATAGCATGTATTTTATTTAGCTTTCAAAACTAATCTCCTTAGAATTTTCTCAGTTCACTAAGTGACTGCTCTGTTTTTACATTGATTGTAATTTCAATATAAATACATAATTTTCAACAAAGCATGTATTTTACTTGGTTTTCTAAACTAATCACTATACTGTTTTAACAGTTCTCTAAGTGAGTTCTGTGTTTTAACATTGATTTTAAATCTATATACGTTCATAGCAATCAAAACACATGTATTTTCCATAGTTTGGAAAACTAATCCCTGTGGTGTTTCCACAGTTCACTAAAAGGATTCTGTGTTTTAACATTGTAAGTCAATATAAGTACATAGCAGTCTATAAACCATGTATTTTACATAGTTTAAAAAAATAGTCAGTATAGTGTTTTCACAATTTACAAATTGAGTTCTGTTTCAACATTGATTCTGAGTCAATATATGTACATAGAGGTCAAAGAAGCCTGTATTTTACACAGTTTTCCAAATGAATAACTGTAGTGTTTTCACAGTTCACTAAGTGAATTTTGTGGTTTTAACGTTGATTGTAAGTCAATATAAATACATAGCACTCAATAAAGCATGTAGAGTACTTAGTTTTCAAAACAAATCACTTTAGTGTTTCCACATTTCACTGAGTCTCTGTTTTAACATTGATTGTAAGTCAATACATGTACATAGCATGTAATAATGCATGTTTTCACTTAGTTTTCCAAAACTGACCATGATAGTGCAATCACAGTTCAATAAGTCAGTTCTGTGTTTAACATTGATTGTAAATCAGCACAAGTACATGGTAATGAATTAAACATATAATTTATCCAGTTTTCCAAACAAGTCACTATAATTTTTTTGCAGTTCAGCAAATGAGTTGAGTTCTGTGTTTTAGCATTGATTGCAAGTCAGTACAATTTCATAGCACTAAATAAGCATGCACTTAGTTTTGAAAACTAATCATCATAGTGTTTTTCCTGTTCACTAGTGAGTTTTGTGTTTTAACATTGTAAGTCAATATAAGTACATAGCACTCAATAATGCATGTATTTTACCTAATTTTTAAAATGAAACACTATAGTGTTTTCTCAGTTCACTGAGTTCTGTGTTTTAATATTGATTGTGAGTCAATATAAGTACATAACTCTCAATAAAGCATGTATTTTACATCGTTTTCAAAACTAATCTTGATAGTATATTCAAATTCCACTAAGAGATTTCTCTATTTTCACATTGATTGTAAGTCAATACAAGTACAATACAATCAATAAAACATGTATTTTACATATTTGGAAAAGTAATCACTATAGTGTTTTCACAATTCACTGAGTTCTATATTTTAAAATTGATTGTAAGTCAATATAAGTACACAGTACACAAAAAGTAAGTTATGACTTTCAGACTTTGAAATTGAATGGAGGATACCCTGCAGGTCTACTGAACTGTAGAGGAATTGTGGCTCATGTTTCCCTGCCAATTTCTCATTATTATAATGAAAATATTTCTCCTTTGTCTGTCCATTTGTGTATTGGAAGCAGATAAATGGTTTTGTAAGTTTCAGAAGTCTACAGCAGATAGAACTTTGCCCCCAAGAAAAACTGTATTTCTTTAAACTGATTATGATATGACTTTGTACTTAGTATTATTACTGAAATAAGGCTTTTTAAATATTGTAGCGTCTTTTTGGAATTCAGAGGGGTGAAGCTTAGCAGTTTGATATTGCTTATGAATTCCAAAAATACATATTAGATTATGTTTGCAAACTGGTCTGTCTGAGATTTCACTTTTGCTTGTTTAAATTATGATTAGGAATATGATTGGGCCCCATAAGTAGGGTGTTGAGTCCCCACCTTTGAAGGGTGGGGACTCACAGATAAAAGACATGGCAAAGGACATAGTTAGGAGTTTTGAGCAGGAGCCCAGGAAGTAAGCACACAGAGGAGTAGAGCAGCTGAGCCCAGAGAGAATTGAGACCTGGGGAGAGAGACAGAGCTGGTCACCTGATAGTCTACAGCTGGCATTGTGGAGAAAACATAGGAACTGAGCCCAGAGAGAAATGAGCCCAAGGAAGAGAGGAACCCAGGAAGCCTGAACCTTGGCCGGTGTTGGCAGCCATCTTGCTCCAAAACATGGCAATAGACTTCAGTGAGGGAAGTAACTTTCCACAGGCTTTATATAATTTCTGAAATGTCTATATTAGTAATATTTTACCCATACAAATTTAATAGAAAGTTAGATAATCCTTTTTAATATGGCAACCCTTCTCATTCAACTCATTAGTAATCAAATAATCCTAATTCTAGAACTTCTGTTTCTATAAGGTTAAAGAACAAATCCTTTGTGATTTTCCAATGGCCATTTTCTCAGTTCCATCCTCAACAAGCGTCTGGGTGGTGACCAAGCTGCAGAACCTCCTTCCAAGAACACTGGGGTGATGGCCACAATTACCCCAATCTCTGGAAGAGAGACTCAATCCCCAAAGGGTATAGTGAGGTGGTGACAGCATTCTCCCTAATCTCTAGCATCCAAGTCCAACCCCTCAGGGCAGTGGGGTGGTGACCTAACTCTCCTCAACCACCTGAGAATGTGCTCCAGCATCTCTGTAGCCTGAAGTGGTGAAATTTTCCCTGAACATTAGGCTGGAATACCCACCCTCTTCAAATGTGAGAATAAATTCACCCTCCTGTACACATGAGTAGGGTCCCTCTCTTGGCCCAAGGAGATTTCTTAATTCCAGACCTCAGCTTCCAAGATTTTCCTCTTGAAACCATTTTCCCTTCAATCTCTCCACTCCATGTCTCTTTTAGTCTAGGATGACAGAGGTTTCATTCATTCAAATCTCACAAAATCTTGTTGGTTTAGGATGCAGGAAACAGGACTTCAAACCATCAGACAGTAAGACTTTCTACAGTCTTTCCTAGATAACTGCATTTTCAATCTTGAACTTACAAGTTTAGTTAAGTCTTCACATGGGCCACTATCCACTAGGGGCTTGTTTTCCAGAAGCTTGGAATTTCCAAAATCAGTCTCCAGTTTCTTTGTGCCCAGCAATTCAGTTCTAAGCTTATCTCTTTCTTCTCACATTTTTCTATAAGCTTCGAAGAGAAGCAAGGCTACATTTTCACATTTACTTTGGAAATATCCTCAACTAAATGTCCAAGCTCATCATTTTCAAATTCTACCTTTGATCTAACATCAGGAGTCAATTTTGCTAAGTTCTCTGCAACTTTAAACAATGGATC